>RCUC01129082.1:0-29199 GCA_003697995.1 Taxidea taxus jeffersonii | reverse complement strand
TTCATTTTGCCGCATAATCCGTATGTTAGAAAGAAAATTCCCATTTAATTTACCTAGATTTAACTTCACTTATAATCTCTTGACTCTAGCTACGCTAATCATTCTCTTTAAAAATCTATCCATATCTTTGAGAGAGGGGTTGTGTTCTGCAGAACTCTTTGTCTCATTACTTATTTAAAGATAGGTTCATACTACTTTCAGTTTCTTCACATGCAGCATAAGCATCAGCTCAGGGTGCCTGGCTGGCTCAGTTGTTAGAGTATGTGACTCTTGATCTCAGGGTTGTGAGTTCGAGTAGAGATTACTTTTTTAAAAATGTAAAAATCTTAAAGAGAAGTTATCAGCTCTCTCTCATTTGGAGTAGGTCAGGATGAACTAGATCAATCTCTTAACATTTTTCTTTTTAGTATATACAAAAGACCTATGTAACACATGTATTAGCTATAAATCTTGATAATACCATGAACTACCCAATCAAGAACTAGAACACTTCCCAGTAATTTGTATCTACCTCTGCCTGGGCTCCTCCTCTATCTCTTCCCCCACCCTCAAGGGTACTCAGCATCCTGAATTTTATCCTTATCTTTTCATTGCAGTTTTCTTTTTAAAATTTATTTTTATGACAAATGTATCTATGCTAAAACAATATGTTGTTTGACCTCTATGTTTTTGAGCTTTAGATAAATGCCACAAGAATGGGAGAATATGGTTACAAATGTCTTATCAGATAAAGGGCTAGTATTCAAAATCTATAAAGAACTTTTCAAACTCAACACCCAAAGAACAAATAATCCAATCAAGAAATGGACAGAAGACATGAACAGACAATTCTACAAAGAAGACATCCAGATGGCCAACAGACACATGAAAAAGTGCTCAACATCATTTGGCATCAGGAAAATACAAATTAAAACCACGATGAGATACCACCTCACACCAGTCAGAATGGCTAAAATTAACAAGCCAGGAAACAACAGATGTTGGTGAGGATGCAGAGAAAGGGGAACCCTCTTCCACTGTTGGTGGGAATGCAAGCTGGTGCAGCTACTTTGGAAAACAGTATGGAGGTTCTTCTAAAAGTTGAAAATAGAGCTACCCTACAACCCAGCAACTGCACTAATAGGGATTTACCCCAAAGATACAAATGTAGTGATCTGAAGGGGCACTTGCACCCCAGTGTTTATAGCAGCAATGTCCACAATATCTACACTATGGAAAGAGCCCAGATGTCCATCAACAGATGAGTGGATAAAGAAGATGTAGTGTTGGGGTGCCTGGGTGGCTCAGTGGGTTAAAGCCTCTGCCTTAGGCTCAGATCATGATCCCAGAGTCATGGGATTGAGCCCCGCATCAGGCTCTCTGCTCAGCGGGGAGTCTGCTTTCCTTCCTCACTCTCTCTGCCTGCCTCTCTGCCTACTTGTGATCTCTGTCAAATAAATAAAATCTTAAAAAAAAAGAAGATGTAGTGTGTGTGTATGTATGTGTGTATGTGTAAATATATCGTATAATATATATATGGATATATAATGTAATATATATAATGGAATATTACTCAGCTATCAAAAATGAAACCTTGCCATTTACAATGATGTGGATGGAACTAGAGGGTATTGTGCTAAGGAAAATAAGTCAATCAGAGAAAGACAACTATATGATCTCACTCATACATGGAAGTTAAGAAAGAAAACAGAGGAGCATAGGGGAAGGGAGGGCAAAATGAAACAAGATGAAACCAGAGAGGGAGACAAACCATAAGAGACTCTTAACCATAGGAAACAAACTGAGGGTTTCTGGGGGGGGGATGGGGTAACTGGGTGATGGACACTAAGGGCAAGTGATTTAAAGAGCACTGGGTGTAAGACTGATGAATCACTGAACTCTACCTCTGAAACTAATAATACACTATATGTTAATTAATTGAATTTAAATAAATGAAAGAAAAATGCTGTCTTCCAATATATAGTTTTCTGGGATTTGCCCTTTATACTCAACACTATGTTGCCCAGATTCATTCATGTTGTTGTATATAATGATTATTGATTTTCAATACCATATATCATTCTATTGCATGAACATATTATAATTTACTCTTCTGTTGATAAATAGTTGTGTTTTTTCTAGACTTTTATTTTTATTTTTGTTTTTTTAAGAAAATATTTTATTTATTTATTTGACAGAGAGAGAGTTCACAAGTAGGCAGGGAGGCAGGCAGAGAGAGAGGAGGAAGCAGGCTCTCTGCAGAGCTGAGAGCCCGATGTGGGGCTCGATCCCAGGACCCTGAGATCATGACCTGAGCCGAAGGCAGAGGCTTAACCCACTGATCCACTCAGGCAGCCCGAATGAAAGATTTTTGAAGGGAGGGACTGTGTATTTGTTTTATGTTTCTTATATTTCTTTATTATATTGTTAAATATAGTGTCATATCCCAAAGGGAATTCAGAATATTAGCTGAGTACAAAAGTCCCTGCTGTACCATGAATATTTGTTGACTAACAAAATGACTGAGTGAATATTCATGACCAAACCATAAGAAAGCTGCAGTTGACTTTCTTTCCTATGGTACAGTAGCTATTATTGGAAATAATAATTCATTAGGGGGAATACATTTATGCCAGGTGACTGTTTTTTCAACTTATTTATATAGCTAATGCTGTAGTTAGCCAAGTTGCTATCAGCCATTGGTTTCTTTTAAAGCCAAGTGTTAAGCTTCATTTCCTCATTCCCATGATGCCAGATACTCACTTTCTGTATTGATCAGGGGACATCAGGTGCTGCTGACTTTTTGACTTCCTGTCAAAGCTCCCTTCTGTGTATCATGCTGCATACATGAGCTTTTCACTGTTGGGTTTTTTTGTTTGTTTTGTTTTGCTTTGCTTTTGTTATCTTGTAAGTGGTGACCTATGAGATGGGGCAAATCTAGAGCTAAGTCTTTACTTCTCACATGGATTGCAACATGACAACACCCTCCCTGTTGCAGGCAGCCTCCAAGATGGCCTTCAGTGATTCCTGCCTTCTGGTGTTCACACCCTTGTGTATTTTCCTCCCACATTCTCCGTGGGTTGGTCTGTATAAGCAACAGAATGTGGCAGAAGCAGTGGTTGGGCACTTGTACGATCACATTCCAAAAGACTTTAAGAACCCAGGGACCACAGGCCAGATTAGAACCTCAACTAGTTCCATAAGGCATTTTTTTCTGAGACTGGGAAGGGCCAACCCAGATCCTGAGCCAAAAAGGCCCCAGACTTTCTTGGATCCAGAACAATAAGAGACAGAAAAACTTGTATATGTAAGTAGAAGTAAGTAGGAGTTTCACTAAAAGACAGTGGGGAAAAAGGAGAGCTCCTAATGAAAAGAAATGAAATACTGACAGAGGCTACCACGTGGCTGAACCTTAAAAAATTACTAAGTCAAAGAAGCCAGTCACAAAAGACCAGATAGTGTATGATTCTATTTGTATGTAATGTCCAGAATAGGCAGGTCTATAGACACAGACAGAGAGTTGCCTAGAGCTGCAGCAGTGGGGGTGCCTAGAGCTGCAGCAGTGGGACTGCAGCAGTGGGGGAGCTTGGGGTATGATAGCTAGGTTCAGGGTTTCTTTTGGAAGTAATGAAAATGTTTTAACATTGATTGTGGTAATAACTGCAAACCTTTGTAAATATACTAAAGCCATTCAACTGTATACTTTGAATGGGTCAGTCATATGGTATAGGAATTATGTCTCAATAAAGCTGTTTTTAAAAAGACTGTGGCTTCTGTCTCGGTTTTCTATCTCTTTCATCACTTCTATCCCCCTGGAGGAAGCCAGCTGCTGTGTCTTGAGGACACTCAGACAACCCACTCATGGAAAGGCTTATGTGGCAAGGAAATTTGTGAATCAGGTTTGCCAGTTAATTTGTAGTTTCCTAATTTAAATGGCATTAGACATATTTAATATATTTTTTAAAGACTTATTTATTTATTTTAGAGAGAGAGAGATAGCAGGGAGAGGGTAGAAGGAGAGAGAGAGACCTCAAGCAGACTCCTCGCTAAGCATGAAGCTGATTGTGGGGCTTGATCCCAGGACCCCAAGTTCATGACCTGAGCTGAAATAAAGAATCGGCCGCTTAACCGACTGAGCCACTCAGGCGCCCCATGCTGTATTTAATATGTTTAAAGGCATTTATAGGAGGATAACAAGAAATATAAGCATGAACTCCATATTCAATGACATTAGGAGACCTTTTTAACCCCAAGTTATAGTATGTGAAGGCTAAAAAGTGGATGGGGAAATGAATGACTTAAGAAGTCAGAGAATGGTAAAATGTAGGAACTACAGAGGAAGAAGACATCAGTAACAGGCACACAGATTTGTCCCACAGAACCTGAGAAAGCCCCAGGAACTGGAGGGGTGAAGAGTATATGCAGGCATACCTCGGAGACACTGTGGGTTTGGTTCCAGACTACTGTGTTAAAATAAGCATCCCAATACTTTCTTAACCAGTGCCTATAAAAGTAATGTATGTCCTATATTATAAATGTGCAGTAGCATTATGTCTAAACAAACAAACAAACAAACAATGTGCATACCTTAACTTAAAAATACTTGATTTCTAGAAAATGCTAGCCATCATCTGAGGCTTCAGGGAGTCACAATCACTGAATACTGGTCACCATAACAAATATAATAAGGAAAAACTTTGAAATATTGCAAGAATTACCAAAATGTGATATAGAGAGGTGAAGGGAGCAAATGCTATTGGAAAAATGGTGCTGATAAACCTGTTCAACACAGGGTTGCCACAACCCTTTGATTTATAAAAAAACACAGCATTTGTGAAGCACAATAAACCAAAATGCAATGTATCTGGGTTCTATCTGATTCTTATACAGAATTTATTTGTATCTTGGGGCACCTGGGTGGCTCAGTGGGTTAGGCCACTGCCTTCGGCTCAGGTCATGGTCTCGGGGTCCTGGGATTGAGCCCCACATCGGGCTCTCTGCGGGGAGCTTGCTTCCTCCTCTCTCTCTGTCTGCCTCTCTGCCTACTTGTGATCTCTGTCAAATGAATAAATAAAATCTTTAAAAAAAAAGAATTTATCTGTATCAGAAATTATCTTATACAGATAAATTCTGTATAATTTATTATAAATTTATTTATTTATTATAAATTCCGTATAATTTAAAGATAATTTATCTTACACAGAGAAGCTCTGTATAAGAATCAGATAGAATCCAGATACTCACCCCCTATTCTCACCCCAAGTAGTCAGACGTTTCCTCTCCATCACCAGGCAGGAGAAGGAAGTCATCCTCTCCAGAAAAACTGAACTAAGGGAGGCTTTGGACTTTGGTCTATCAGGCTCTGAGGACTGGGTATGAAAACAAGGGCATGGTATGAAGACATAAAACTCTGTATCCTCAACAGGGCATTCTGTTATTTTCCCTACCCAGCTCCAGAAAGCTTGCAGCCAGACTGTTTCAATCTCCAGGGAGGAAACAGGAGGATTTTTCTCCAGAAAATTGAGCTGGTAGAGAGAAAATATATGTACCAAGAATCCCTAATTTTACAAAAAGCCAGCTTCATAGTATAATAGAATTCATAACATATCTGGGGTATAACCACTTCTCCCTACCTTCACTTACTACCATCCTGGGGCTTGCTGCTACCACTCCTTACTTGGATTCTGGCAGCATTTTTCTATCTGCTCACCTACTTTCCTACCTTACCCCTAGAGCTAATTTTCATCCTAGTAGTCAGAAGAAATCTTTTTATAATGAATGTGAGATCATGCCACTTTTCTATTCAAAAATTTCTAGGGATTATAGATCTCAATCAGAATAAAAACCAAAGTTCTTACCATGGCTTACAGGTCATACATGATCTGTTTATCTGCCCTCTGCCTCTCTAACCTTGTGTTCTTCTAGTTTCCATTTTACTTACTCTATGCCTGCATCCCTGAAAATAAGGGATGTTTCCCATTTCAGGGCCTTTGTATTTGCTTTTTTCTCTACCTCTTTCCCCAGACATTCTCTTGGGTAGCCCATTCATTTCCTTTAGGTCTTGCTCAAAAGTAATCTTAACTGGGGCACCTTGGTGGCTCACCGGGTTAAGTGTCTGCCTTAGGCTTAGGTCATGATCCCGGGTTCTTGGGATCAAGTTCCGTATCAAGCCCCACATTGAGCCTTGCATGGGGCTCCCTGCTCAGCGGGGAGTCTGCTTCTCCCTCTCCCTTTGCCCCTTCCCCTGCTTGTGCACTCTTTCTTTCTGTCAAATAAATAAATAAAATATATTTTTATTTTTTTAAATATATTTTTTATTTTATTTTTATTTATTTTAATTTTTATTATTTTTCTTAAAGATTTTATTTATTTATTTGACAGACAGAGATCACAGGTAGGCAGAGAGGCAGGCAGAGAGAGAGGGGAAGCAGGCTCCCTAATGAGCAGAGAGCCTGACTCAGGGCTAGATCCCAAGACCCTGGGATCAGGACCCAAGCCGAAGGCAGAGGTTTAACCCTCTGAGCCACCCAGGCGCCCCTAAAATATATTTTTTAAAAAGGTAATCTCAACAGAGAGCCTTCCCTGGTCACCCTATATTAAATAGCATCCTTTTTTATCATCATCTTAATTTGCTTTATTTGCATCATAGCATATAATTAAAGATGTTATATATTTATTTGTTTAATTATTTATTGTATATCTTTCTTGACTAAAATGTAAGGTGTTGCCAGCAAAATTTTTTCCATTTGTGCTCAATGCCATATCTTCAGCACCTGGTACACAGTAGATGCATAGTGAAAATTTGTTGGCTGAATGAATCAATCAATAAGTCACTCAAGGGGCACCTGGGTGGCTCAGTCAGTTAAGCCTCTGCCTTCCACTCAGGTCATGATCCCAGGGTCCTGGGATTGAGCCCCGCATTGGGCTCCCTGCTTTGTGGGAAGCCTGCTTTTCTCTCTCCTACTCCCCCTGCTTGTGTTCCCTCTTTCTCTGTGTCTTTCTCTGTCAAATAAATAAATAAAATCTTTAAAAAAATAAAAGTAAAAAAAATCATTCAAAAGTGATAGCAGTATGCTTTTTCTCTTTTGATTGTTAATATGGTTAGTTATCACAATAAATTCCCTGATGTTAAACTATTCTTACATTCCTGATGTGATCATACTTAGTCTGGTGTTTAATTTTTTAATAATGCTTCTGAATTTTATTTTGCTGCATTTTAGTTAATATTTTCTCAGTAGCTGTTTAAAAATTGTAGCTTTGTCAGATTTTGTTCTTGTATTTACTTTGGACTGAAACAAATGAATGTCTTTTTCCCCCCTCAAGGCAGCCTAGATTTATTTTGCAAACAAAGCAGAGAAGAGTTTGCTCTAATTTGTAGAACCAGGTCTATTTCAGCCCATATTTTCCACTGTCTGAGGCTGAGGTTCCTCTCAACTTTCTTTTAATGTCTGTCTGACTTTCTTTCTTTCTTTTTTAAAAAGACTATTTATTTATTGAGAGGGTGAGAGCACATGAGCAGGGAGAGGGACAGAGGAGGAAAGGGGGAGGGAGAAGGAAAGGGAGAGAATCTCAAGCAGATTCCATGCAGAGCCCAACAAGGGGCTGAATCTCACAATCCTCAGATCATGACCTGGACCAAAATCAAGAGTTGGATGCTAAAAGGGACTGAGCAACCCAAACACCCCTGAGGTTCCTCTCAACTTAATTCATATTTCCTGATGTGTCCATGAAAGATAGTGAAAACTTCCCTGAAAAAATTTTTCTCTCTCTCAGAAGATTCTGGCCTTCTCATTTGCTTAGTTAGAAAAAGTCTTCTAGCTAACCATCAACTATAGAGGTGGCTTCCAGTGGGTGGATGGCGGGTGGGGTGGGGGATGGGTGAAATAGGTGAAGGGGATGCAGTGTACACTTATTGTGATGAGCACTGAATATGGAGTTGTTGAATCACTATGTTATATACCGAAAACTAATATAACACTGTAAGTTAATCATACTGGAAATTAAAAAAAAAAAAAAAAGAGAAAATAGTCTTTCTAAGACCTTAGGTTTCCCCTCCTTAAAATCTTTCTCAGGGCACCTGGCTGGCTCAGTTGTTTGAGCAGCTGCCTTCAGCTCGGGTCATGATCCCAGGGTTCTGGGATTGAGTCCCATATCGGACTCCCTGCCCTGTCTGCTTCTCCCTCTGCCTCTGCCTGTTGTTCTCTTTCATTCTGACAAATAACTAAATAAAAGTTAAAAAAAAATCTTTCTCTGGGATGAAGTTTCTGGGAGAAAGGCCTCTGGTTTGAGGCTTGACCCTCTCTTAATCAGAGTGTTGACTATAATTTAACTTTATTAAAAGATTTTATTTATTTATTTTAGAGAGAGAGAGCATGTATACATGAGTGGGGGGAGGAGCAGAGGGAGAAACAGAGAATATTAAGGTGACTCTGTGCTGAGTGCAGAGCCCTGTGAAGGGCTCAATCTCACGACCCTGGGATCATGACTTGAGCCAAAAGCAATAGTCTGACGCTCAACCAGCTGAGCCGCCCAGACAGCCATGGGTGACAGAAGATCTTGATTCACACACGGATAAGTTTGTGTATGAAATAATGCGCAAATTCTGACATCTTAACTATTAAGGGTACAAGGCGACATGGTGTACATCGAGAACTATTACTCGAGACTAATCATCTGGTTCTTGTCTTAGAGCTCTTGTGCTGTTAACTCATACTGTATTATTTTTTCTAATATATTACTTTTATATATTCTTTTTGTTTACTTTTATATATCCTTAAAATGTATCACAAGATTGGAAAGTGTTATTGAAAGTTTTACAGCTATATCTCTCAACCCAACCAGTGAGAAATTTCTTTGTCTGCATCAAGTAGGCAATCAATAAATATTTATAACTGAAGAAATTAATAACATGGTGGCAATACCTGAGTGGCTCAGTAGGTTAAGTGTCCGACTCTTGATCTCAGCTCAGGTCTTGATCTCAAGGTCTTAAGTTCAAACCCTGAATTGGGCTCCATGGTGGGTCTGGAGCCTACTTAAAACAAAACAAAACAAAACAAAAAGAGATATTACTCTCCTCTGTCACTGATAGACAAGATAATTAGAAGGCTATTACATCAATCTGAGTGTGAGGGCATAAGAATCTAATGAAAAGTAATAGAGAAGAAAAGAGGAAACAGTCTCTCTCTACTTTTTTATTACCTTGGTTTGTTTTCTGATCTTAAAGTAACACTTTGATTTTCAACAAGCATTCCAAAACGATTCAATGGGGGAAAAGAATAGTCTTTTCAACAAATGGTGCTAGAACAATTGAATATGAACATGAAAAAAACAAAGTTGGATCCCTACCTCACACCATATGCAAAAACTAATTGAAGATGAATCAAAGTGGGGCATCTGGGTAGTACAGTCAGTTAAGCATCTGACTCTTGGTTTTGGCTCAGGTCGTGATCTCAGGGTGGTGAGATCGGGCCCCATGTTGGGCTGCACTCTGAGCACAGAGTCTGCTTAAAGACTCTCTTCCTCTCCCTCTGCCTCTCTCTTTCTCTCTCTCAAATAAATAAATAAATAAATAAATACATCTTTTTAAAAAAATGGACAAAGAACTTGAATAGACATTTCTCCAAATGATATATACAAATGGGCAACAAGAACATGACAAGATGCTCAACATTACTAGTCATTAGGGAAATGTGAATCAAAACCAAAATGAGATACTACTTCACATTCACTGGGGTGATCAGTGAACAACAGCAGCAAATTAAAAAGGGAGGGGGCAAACTGACTGACTCAATGTGCAAGTCTTAATCTCAGGGTCATGATTTCAAGCCCCATGTGAGGTATAGAGATTACTTAAATGAATACAAAAATAATTTTTTAAAGATTTTATTTATTTATTTGACAGACAGAGATCACAAGCAGGCAGAGAGAGAGGAAGAAGCAGGCTCCCTACTGAGCAGAGAGCCCATTGTGGGGCTCGATCCCAGGACCCTGGGATCATGACCTGAGCCCAAGGCAGAGGCTTTAACCCACTGAGCCACCCAGGCGCCCAATACAAAAATAATTTAAAACAACAGTAACAAAATAACAAGTGTTAATGAAGATGTGAAGGCATTGGAACTCTCCTACATTGCTGATGGGAAGGTCAGTGGGTAAAGTCTATTGTGGAAAACAGTTTGGCAGATCCTGAAGAAGTTAAATATAGAATTACATACGACATGGTAATTCTACTCCTGGTTATATATCCAAAAGACAGAAAACAGAAGTTCAAACAAAGACTTGTACATGAATGTTCAAAGCAGCCAAAAGGTAGAAACAACCCAAATGTCCACCAACAGATGAATTGATAAACAAAATATCTATCCATATGAAATATTACTCAGTCATAAAAAGGAATACGATACTAATATATACTATAACATGGATGAAGCTTGAGGACACCACGCTTAGTGAAAGAAGCTTAGCACAAGAGGCCAAATGTTGTAGGATTCTATTTATATAAACTGTCTAAAAAAGGCAGATCTGAACACTGAGGCAAGTCAATCTCTGTGGCCTAATAGAGTCTTCCCAGGGACAAAGGGAAGGAGGAATTAGGAAATGACTGCTTGGGGCCCCTGGGTGGCTCAGTCTCTTGAGCATCTAACTGTTGACTTTGGCTTAGGCGTGATTTCAGGGTTGTGGGATTGAGACCCATATTGGGCTCCTTCACTCAGCACAGAGTCTGCTCATGCTCCCTCTCAAATAAATAAATAAAATATTATTTAAAAAAAAGGAAACGAGGGGCACCTGTGTGGCTCAGTGGGTTAAAGCCTCTGCCTTTGGCTTGGGTGGTGACCTCAGGGTCCTGGGATGGAGCCCGGAATCGGGCTCTCTGTTCAGCAGGGAGCCTGCTTCCCTTCCTCTCTCTCTGCTTGCCTCTCTGTCTACTTGTGATCTCTCTGTCAAATAAATGAATAAAATCTTAAAAAAAAAAAAAGGAAACGAGGGGTGCCTGGGTGGCTCAGTCAATTAAGCATCTTCCTTTGGAGCATGTAGTGATCCCAGGGTCCCGGGATCAAGTCCCACATCGAGCTCCCTTGCTCAGCAGGAAGCCGGCTTCTCCCTCTCCCGCCGACCTCCACTCGTGCTTGCTCTCTCTCTAGTGAACTCTCTCTCTCTCAAATAAATAAAATCTAAAAAAAAAAAAAAAAGTCTGCTTAGTGGGTACAAGATTCTGAAACTGAATGATGTTGATTATTGCACAACATCATAAATGTACTTAATACCATCGAATTGTATATTTTTATTTGTTTTTAAGATTTTATTTATTTATTTGACAGAGAGAGAAATCACAACTAGGCAGAGAGGCAGGCAGAGAGAGAGGAGGAAGCAGGCTCCCTGATGAGCAGAGAGCCTGATGCAGG
This sequence comes from Taxidea taxus jeffersonii, assembly GCA_003697995.1. Classification (NCBI taxonomy): domain Eukaryota; kingdom Metazoa; phylum Chordata; class Mammalia; order Carnivora; family Mustelidae; genus Taxidea; species Taxidea taxus. Next base: position 17,821 of record RCUC01129082.1, on the reverse strand, counting down.
GCTCAATCCCAGGACCCTGAGATCATGACCTGAACCAAAGGCAGAGGCTTAACCCACTGAGCCACCCAGGTGCCCCTGAATTGTATAATTTTTTAAAAAGATTTTATTTATTTATCAGAGAGAGCACGCACAAGTAGGGGGAGAAGCAGGGTCCCCACTGAGCAAGGAAACCCATTCTGGACTCGATCCCAGCACCCCCGAGCCAAAGGCAAACACTCGAACAACTGAGCCACCCAGGTGTCCATGAATTGTACATTTTGAAAGGTTAAATGGTAAATTGTATGTTATATATACTTTACCACAATAAGAAAAAGTAATACCTTACCGTTTGACCCAGGAATTTCAATTTTAGGTATCCACCCAGAGGAAATAATGAGCTGGATATAAAAATACAGTAAAAAAAAAATGTGGGGCATCTGGGTGGCTCAGTGGGTTAATGCCTCTGCCTTTGGCTCAGGTCATGATCCCCGGGTCCTGGGATCGAGCCCCACATCAGGCTCTCGGCTTAGCAGGGATCCTGCCTCCCCTTCTGTCTCTGCCTGCCTCTCTGCCTACTTGTGATCTCTATCTGTCAAATAAATAAATAAAATCTTAAAAAAAACAATGTCTAGTTCGGACTGTTCAGAAGTAGAGAGTTGACCTAATAAATTATGATATCCCCATAAAATGGAATACTGTGAAGTTATCAAAAATCATATTGGATAATACTTTATGTACCTGGGAGAATGTTCTGGATAATATGTCTAACAAACAGAAACACAGATCACAGAACAAATATAATGATCATCTTTTTTTTTTTAAAGATTTTTATTTATTTATTTTGTTAGAGAGAGAGGGAGCGAAAAAAGATTTCATATATTTGAGAGAGAGAGTGTGTGTTTGTGTGTAGGGAGGGGCAGAGGGGAGGGAGAGCGACCAGCAGAGCTGGATGTGGGGCAGGATGTGGGACTCTATCCCAGGACCCTGAGATCATGACCTGAATTGAAACAAAGTGTCAGACGTTTAACCACCTGAGCCATCCAGGTGCCCCTATAATGATCATCTTTTCAACAAGATAAAAACCACTGCAAAGGGTCTAAAAGGACATACACAAAAAGGTTAGCCATGGTTATTTTTGGCTGCTGAGGTTATAGGTGAATTTTCATACTGTTCCTTTAAGTCCATGTGTATTTTCTAGGTTTTGTACTTTGAAAATGAGTTAGTTTTGTAACTTGAAAAGAATAAACAATGAATGTTATTTACAGCAAGGAAACTATCCCAGGATCATTATAAAAATCTAGAAAAATAATATTTAAGGAAGAAAATAAAAAGTACCTAGCATCCAACTACTTAATAAGAAATACTATAATTGTTTGGCATGTTTTCTTTCATATGTATTAATGCTTACACCTGCACTCACTTTATGTGTGTGTGTGAATTAGCAAATTATATATAAAATATATTACTTCAGTTACTATACATTAATCACTATAAATTAATATTCAATATAAAAGGACTGCATGACCTTTGCAAACGTGGTTAGAGAAGTACTTTATAAAAGTCTACTGGTCCCACAATCCCTCCCAAGACTGCTTTCAACCAGTAACTATTAATATTGATATTGTTTCAAAAAGTTTTGATCATAGACAAGTATCATACACACACATACATGTATATATACTTTGTTTTACCTAAATTGGATCATAATACTTACACTGTTCTGAAATGTAGATTACTTAATAATAATACATCTAGAAATATTTCCATATTGTTATATATAAATCTTTCTTTCTTTAGTAGTGTCAGGGTTTCACATAGAATGAATTGTCCATAATACATTTAACCAGTCTCCTAATGGTAGACTTTATGTTAATTCCAAGATTTTTCTGGTGCCTGTGAGAACAATGGTAAGAGAGCCCATCTGAGGGGCGCCTGGGTGGCTCAGTCATTAAGTGACTGCCTTCGGCTCAGGTCATGATCCTGGGGTCCTGGGATTTGAGTCCTGCATCAGGCTCCCTGCTCGGTGGGAAGCCTGCTTCTCCCTCTCTCACTCCCCCTGCTTGTGTTCCCTCTCTCAAATAAATAAATAGATAGATAGATAAATAAATAAATAAACACAGAGAGCCCATCTGCTTATCTATCTCTGCATGCTTATCATAGTATTTCTCTAGATGCCTATGACATTCTAAAGGAAGAAATAATAAGGCTTAGTGACGGGTTAGTCAGAAGCTTGATTTGATCAGTTCAACCAAGAGTTGAACTGGGCATCAATTCCCACTAACCAAATTTACAAAACCGAATTATAAACCAGGGCCATTACATTAAATCATACGGGAGGTGTATCTGTTTGAGAAGAGAAATTCATTGTCCAGAGCACCCCCTTTTTTGGTTACAAATTCTCCAATAACCAGAAAATCACTTCAAGAATTGGATATTTTAAAATAAGGTTAAATGAACTAAGGGGATTTTTTTTTCCAAGCTGGGAAGGATTTTTGAGTCATGCTTCTTCACTGAACTCTCTACCTGTCACACAGATTGCAAGGCTCACACCCTCTGGTTCTCTTAGTGCTGGAGACATGTTGGTGAATTCTTACTTATCTGCTCTACTTTTTTAAACAACTCTGTAATGAACTTGCCCTTATTACTTGTGATATCAGTTTTCATTCTTTCGAGCTCCAGCTTATTTTGCATTTGTGGTCCCCGGTCCACTGGTTTGTTTCTTTAGATGAAATTCTGTGCAGTGTTCATACCAGACAGCTCTTTTCTTTTCCGGAGTTCTTTCCGCTTCCAGAAGGGCTGAGTGAGGATGAAGAGCAACAGTCCTCCTTCCTCTTCTCTTTTGTAATCGGTTCTCCCTCCACTTCACCCCAAATGGAGAAATCAGTTAAGCAGAACCATCAGGCTTCCTATCCTCTCAGTGGTGACTTGGAGAAGGAAAAGTAGTTTTAGCTTCTAGGGGCTCTTGGCCCAAATTTCTAGAAGAATGGTAGCAGAAAGGGGGGGGGCTATTTCGGTCATGAGTAATTTCTCCAAGGCGAAACCCATAAATATTAAACGCCAATTTTGTAGTGGTAAATGCCACCAAATTGAATTGCTTTTAAAACTACCCATAACCCTGGCAAATATAATTTCAGCTCCTTCTCACACTGTGGTATCCTTTTACTTACACCATACTTTGACAGAGAAAGAATGGAACAAGCTTCATTTTGATTCATGAATGTTGTTTTTATTCTAAATGCCCCATGTGAGAGGAATGCAAATGGGACACAAGATATATGCAAATTCACTTGCATACCCAGAGAAGGCAAATGAGGCTTAGTTCTTAGATTCCTTGATCAGGCTCCCTGGGTGAGAAGGCTAAGGAAAGAGGTGTCTGTAACTGAATTACAGAGAACGTCATGTTTGAGAAGGGAGAGGAGAGATGTTGGCTGCCATACAGCTCCCAGCATTCCAGAACCTGCATATAAAAGTGAGTGCAGCTGCCAAACCAAGGGAAGGAGCTCAATGAAAGAACGGCCTTCACTGGCATGAGGGCGCCCAGGGCACAGAATGCATACAGCAGGATAAAACGGAGTCTCCCACTTTTTTGCTTTAGGTCTTGACCTCAAGTCCTCACATGAGTTTTTAAACCACTGTCTCTTCCTGTTTCTCTCTCTCTTTTACAGCCCAGGCAGGACTAAGCTGTGGTGAATTAGGCACAAAATTCAAGGGGTGTCCAAATCCCCAGCAACACAAATAAATAATGTTTTAATGTAATGTTCTTTAAAACTTCAAAATCGGTGCAGAAAATCCACAATGAATAAAATGTCAGCATTTTCAGTGAAGACAGAAATCTACCTTGCCGATTCTACCTACCCTGTCTCGGTCACTTCACCCTGAACCCGACACTGGTTCCAATAAAACTTTATTTGCAAAGCTGGTGGCTGGCTGTAGTTTGCCAATTTGACTTTTTAAACTATTGCATTATAATATTATTTATTGGATCGCTGAGTTTTGGGGGACACCTCTTAAATTTGGTGCCCAAGGGGGTGTGTCACTCAGCTTATCCTAGCTCTGGCTCTGTTTCAGCCCCTCCTTTTTGCTTTTTTTTTTTTTTTTAAGATTTTATTTATTTATTTGACAGAGAGAGAGATCACAAGTAGGCAGAGAGAGGGCGGGGGAAGCAGGCTCCCTGCTGAGCAGAGAGCCCAATGAGGGGCTTGATCCCCGGACCCTGAGATTATGACCTGAGCTGAAGGCAGAGGCTTAAACCACTGAGCCACCCAGGCGCCCCTAGTTTTTGCTTTTTTAACTTTATAATGATTCTGTTTGTGAACATGCTCCCTTCTGAACTTGGCTTAATGTGAGAACCGGAAATATGCAGAAGGGACTGGTTTTTGCAGAAAACCTTCTTTTTTGCCTTCTTTCTCTGAGATTAGTTCCCTGGGAGGACATTCTTAATTGTCCTTTCCTGTCCTCTTGTGGCCTTACTTTTCTTTTCTAGGCAGTGGTTCCGAAATTTCTTGATCCCAGCTATGTTCTGTCCTCTGTGGTCTCCAGAAGCACCTCAATTCCTGTACTGATTTCAGGCAGCTAGCAGAGAGGGTAATTTGCTCTGCTTGTCATAGAGGTTCTTATGCTTGAGTCATGTCCATGCACAAGGTGGGCTTAGGTGGCTACGGAAAAATAGACCTTGTGTTCACACCACTACAGAGCCACGTCAGCCTACCCCTGAAGTATGTGACTCCTGTGCTGTGTTTATAAAAAAATAATTTATTAATAGTCTTTACTTTAAGTTATCTTAGAATTTATGTTCTGTTCTAGGTCTGGATTGCAGTGGACTAACTTCACACATTTTTAAAAATTATGTACATTCAACTCTACAGAACTGCAGAGAGGAGGAAAGGAGAGAAAGGGAAGAGAGAGATTCCAAGTTTTGAAGGAACATTCTCCCGACCAAGGACACATCCCAGAGCAAGTGTGAGAAGGGAGACGTGAACCTGCTGTGTCTTTATAGAACGATGTCTGTAGAACTGCGCTTCAGGAGCAAGTTTCAGGAATTGTGGAGTAACCTGCGTAGTCTCTTTCCCAGCTCCCCCCTCCCCCACAATGAGATGGCTGTTCCACTGTGGGATGAATGACCTTCTGCTATTGTGTTTTGTAAGTCTGTTTTCCAATTGCTTCGTGCATTTGAATTCTCTTCATTCAACGCAACTGACCTTCTCCGAAAGAAAACGTGAGGTCACAGCTATCACACAATGTTGCACTTAATCTTTTCTCCTCAGAGCTGGCGGAGGGTGCTAGTTAGCACCTTGGGTGCCCAGAAGTAAGCTGCGAAGTTTCAGACTGTGGCTCTGGTACTTGGTAGCTGAGTGACCTTGGATCAGCTACTGAGCGTCAGTTGTTTTTTCTCATCCATAAGAGGGGGATAATAACAGACCGCACAGGGCTACCAGGGAGATTATGAAGGAGTATAGGTAAGGCACTTATCCCAGCACCAGGCACTTAGTAGGTGGTCAGTAAATATGAGATATGATCACAGTAGGTCTGCGGTGGCATGGCTGCGTGATGAGCCTGTGGTTGAGGAGTCGCCCCTAAAAATAATGACCTCGGACTGTGTTGGTAAGAGCCAGTTAGGCTTCCTTCTAGCAGACGTTGGGTTAGCATGTGGTTCCAGTTAGGTATGAGTTTTATCCATAATAATATGTTTGGTAGGGGTGACTGGGTGGCTGAGTTGAACGTCTCTTGATCTCAGCTCAGTCTTGATCTTAGGGTCATGAGATTGGACTCTGTGTTGGAGCCTACTTAAAATAGTAATAGTAATAATAATGAGTTTGGTAAATTTACAGATCTGAACAATTCCTGACTTCTAAGGACCACAAAGAGAATATGATAAACTTAAACATTATTTTTGAAAAGATTTTATTTATTTATTTGACAGAGATCACAAGTGGGCAGAGAGGCAGGCAGAGAGAGAGAGGAGGAAGCAGGCTCCCTGCTGAGCAGAGAGCCAAATGCAGGGCTTGATCCCAGGACCCTGGGATCATGACCTGAGCCAAAGGCAGAGGCTTAACCCACTGAGCCACCCAGGTGCCCCAAGAATATGATAAACTTAGAGCATTTTAAGAAACAGACTTAAGTGAAGTTTGGGTTCCTTTTTAATTTTCACTAATAGTTATCAGTCCCTTGTTTTTATTTATAGGTGTTCACAGGACATAATCTCCCTCCCACCCTAAATAAGCTTGTTTTACATGTTTGAAACACCAACTCTGGTGCTGATGTCCATAGGTTTTAGGAAGTTGGCAAAACCCACAAGAGGAGTTTTTTCCTATTTTCTGGTTGGTGCTCAGTCCTCATTCTATCAGATTTCTTAGTGGAAAAGTCCCATAACTCTTGTAAGTATTTTATATCTCTAACCTCTTGGCAAAAACTAGCAGAGAAAGATAGAAAGATAAAGATAGCAGAGAAAGGAAGAGAATCATGATGACATTGTACACATTGTCTTCCCAATCATGGGTTTCTCTGGTAGTTAGCTTTGCAGCCTGAAGCCAAAAATTCCCCCACTTTCTACCACTCTTTTCTAAACACTACTTAATATCATTAAAATTGCTTTCCCTAGACCAGGGGATGGCAAACTGGCCGACAGGCCTGCCACTTGTTTTTGTAAATAAACTTTTATTGGAACACAGCCTTGCTCATTTGTTTACCTGCTGTGTGTGGCTGCTTTCTTGCCACAGCAGCAGAGTTGGGTCCCTGCAATGAAGATCACATGACCCACAGGTCTAAAGCATTCATTGTCTGGGGCTTTAAGAAAAAAGTTATGGACCCACTGTTCTAGAAGATCCCAAGTTTTCAGCTTTGTATTAGTTATCTATTGCTGAATTACAAATTACTCTAAAAAATAGTAGCTTATGACAACATATTTAGTGTCTCACAGTTTTTGTGGGTTAAGAATTCAGGAGTGGTCAGGGCGCCCGTGTGGCTCTGTAGGTTAAGTGTCTCTCTTCAGCTCAGGTCGTGATCTCAAGGTCCTAGGATGGAGATCTGCATCAGGCTCCCTGCTCAGTGGAGAGGCAGCTTCTCCCTCTCCTCCACTTGTGCTCCTTCTCACTATCTCTGTCTCTGTCTCTCTCTCTCTCAAATAAATAAATAAAATCTTAAAAAAAAAAAAAGAATTTAGCAGTGACCTAATTGGGTCATTCTGAACAGGGTCTCTCCTGAGTTTGTAGTCAAGACCTTGGCTCAGGCTCCAGTTATTTGAAGGACTGACAGGAGCTGAGGGATCCACTTCTAAGATGGTTTCCCTCACACGGCTGTTAGTAGAAGGCATTATTTCCTTGCTAGCTGTTGCCAAGAAGTTTCAGTTTCTTGCCACATGGACCACTCCATGGGACTACTTGCATGTCCCCATAACATAGCAACTGGCTTCCTCTCACCAAGTGATCTGAATAAGAGCGAAGAGGAGGCTTTAACACCTTTTATGATCTAATCTCAGAAGTCACATACACTTATTTATGCCATACTCTGTTTTTTTAGAAGGAAGTCACCAAGTTTTGGTCCACACTCAAAGAGAGAAGAATTAAGCTTCACCTTTTAAGGAAAAGTGTATCAAAAAACTTATGGACAGATTGTAAAGCCACCAAGCTTAATTCCAAAGCATTTTTAAGGTTTTTTGTTTTGTTTTTAAGTCCTATGACGGGAGGTGACAAACTTTTTCTGTAAAGGGACAGTTAGTACATATTTTTGGCTTTGGGCCATTTGGTATCAGTTGCAAGTACTCAGCTCTGTATCAGGAAAGCAGCCATAGACAATTGTAAATGAATGGCCATACCTGGCTTCCAAAAACATTTTATTTACAAAAATGGGCAAGGAGTTTGGATTATGCTCCACAAAGTAGAGTTTGCCAACCCCTAGTCCAGAAATTTTTCCTCCTTTCTTATTTATTTTTTAAAAAGTAGGCTCCAGGGACGCCTGGGTGGCTCAGTTGGTTGGGCGGCTGCCTTCGGCTCAGGTCATGATCCCAGCGTCCTGGGATCGAGTCCCACGTCGGGCTCCTTGCTCGCCAGGGAGCCTGCTTCTCCCTCTGCCTCTGCCTGCCGCTCTGTCTGCCTGTGCTCGCTCTCTCTCTCTCTAATTAATAAATTAAAAAAATAAAAAAATAAAAAGTAGGCTCCATATCTATCGTGGGGCTTGAAATCATAGCCCTGAGATTAAGAGTTGCATGCTCTACCAGGTACCCCTGGAAGATTATTTTCCAATAACATAAATCAAAGAGTTGAGTCCCACAGAAGACACAAAATTTAAAGCCAGAGACATGTGCATCCTTGACCTTTCCCAAATAGGTCATATGCTCCTCCAGGATAAGACATGCTTTGTACATCTTTTCATGCTCCTTTATCATTTAATAAGGTTCTAGGCATGCAGTTGCCATTTAATTATTAATATTTTATTTATTTATTTATTTTAGAGAGAGAGTGGGGGAGTCTTCAAGCAGATTTCCCATTGAATGCACAGCTGGATGAGGGCTAAAATGAGGTTAATCTCACAACCCATGAGATTATGACCTGAACTGAAATCAAGAGTCAGCTATTTAACTGACTGAGACACCCAGGCACCCCAATTATTTGTTATTTATTGAGTTGATAATATTTCATCATATGAGTATCCTATAATATTGAACCAATTTTTCTAGTCTTTGTTAGTACAAATAAGCTATAATGAGCACATATATCAACATAAATATATATATACATATATATATATATATATATATACATTCAACACATACACACACACACACATACACACATGGAGTATATTCTAGGACAGATTCCTAGAAGCATAATAGTCAAAGATCATGTGTACTCTGTGACAAAAAAGAGTTTCAAAATAGAGTTAATTTACTTCACATAGTATACCTACAGTATTTCAGGATCAAAAAGAATATAAAGTGCCCTGAAATTTCTTTACAGACTTGTAGTCACTGTGTGATTTTTTAAAATATTTTATATATTTATTTAGAGAGAGTGAGCAGGGGGTGGGGCAGAGGCAGAGGGAGAGAAAGAATCTCGAACAGACTCTGTGCTGAGCTTAGAGCCTGATGTGAGGCTTGATCTCATGACCCTGAGATCATGATCTGAACCGAAATCAAGAATTGGACGCTCAACTGACTGAGCCACCCAGGCACCCCAAAGAGTCATTCTTGATTAAAAGAATTATTTTGGGGGGTTGCCTGGGTGTCTCAGTGGGTTGCGTGTCTCACTCTTGATTTCAGCTTGGGTCATGATCTTGGGATGAGAGATTGAGCCCCTTATTTGGCTCCACCCTCAGTAAAGAGTTTGCTTGAGATTCTCTAACCCCCTCTGCACTTCACCCTGCTCGTGTGCTCACTCTCTAAAATAAATAAATAAATCTTAAAAAAAAAAAAAAAGAAAAAGAATTACTGTGGGCAGGGGGAAGAAAGGGAATGGAATGTATTAGGTACTTACTATCAGATTCTTTCCTCATGCTTCTGGATCAAATAGATGTTGTTTTCTCTTTCACAGATGAGGAAACATGCTCAGAGGATTTATTGACTTTCTGGTCAAAAGCTAGTAAGCCGTGATCAGAATTGACCTGAATTGGGTTTTCCTAACTCCAAAGCTCTTTCTCCTACATGATGCTGCCTCCCAATGTGCTCAGAATGCACTGATATTCTCAAGATAGAAACATACAAGACGGGATGCCAGGGTGGCTCAGTCAGTTAAGCATCTGCCTTCGGTTCAGGTTATGATCCCGGGGTCCTGGGATGGAGCCCCACGTCAGGCTCCCTGCTCAGCGGAGAGCCTGCTTCTCCCCCTGCCTGCTGCTCCCCCTGCTTGTGCTTGCTGGTGCTTTATCTCTTTGACAAATAAATCAATAAATAATCTTAAGAAAAAAAAACCCAAACAAACAAATAAGATCATAGAAAACTTCAGGGCACTGATTTCCCTAGACTGGCTTTGTGACACTAAGGAATTTCAGGAAATTTTTAGTCATTCCTCTGTTTTGCTCTGTCTGAGAAGAGTACTAGCTGTTCCCTCAGAAAGCAGACTTTCCAGCAGGTGAAAGGAACCTAGCAGAAGAGCTAGATGGGATAACACAAATAATTATTTTGACCTAGAGTTGAGAGAAACCAGGTGAATTAATTTAGCCACATTCTCTGGTCATTATGCTAATTAGAGGAAATAAAAAGGAAAGAGAAGGCAAAAGAAAGGATAAGGTCGATGATTAGGGGGATAACCAAGAAGAATGAAACTAGTTGTTATTTATGGTTTCAATGAGGCAAAAATCAAAACTGAAATTTATTTGCCATGCCATCTTTATATTTGACTTTAGAGGAGACAATCTATTTTACTATATTTCAGTTTCTCCACCCAGTAAATAATAGAAAACAACTTTGTGACTCTAATAACGACTTTTCTTCCTGTCCCAGCAGATAGCCCCTGGATTGTATTTCTTTCTAATCCTTGATGTCAGGTGGATGAACATATATATTATAAATTAGGGTAGAACTTCACTCATTTGGATTCTAATAATTCAAATGTATAATAAAAATCACCTACCATAGGTTGTGCTTAAATTTAAGTCACTGGAAATATAGATTTAAAAAAAGACAATGAAGTCATTGAAAAAAAATATGGGGATATTCAGCTCATGTAAGGAAATCAGTTACCTGTGAGCAATTTAACACCTATTTCATATTTGTTACCTCAGTCTGAATTTGAAACAACAAAAAAAGTTGTTTTTACTCAGTAAATAAACTCTTGTTTATATGATATTAAATAACAACTGAATTAATCCCTAAGGGAATACTATACAGCTTTCAATCAGTTTTTTTTGAACTTTGAAAGTAAGAGACTGAAGAGTAATTTTTGGAAGGAAGGATTATGCCAAAAGGAAGTAGAGAATTAGGGTCTAGAAAATTCTTGGAATTGACACGTAAGAGGTTTTTTGGTGACATCCAGAGGTTAGTTTTGGTAGTGTGATATGAAAGGATGTGAAATTTCAGAGATCTAGAGATGATAAAGTAATAAGGAAATGGATGCTTCCAGAGATTATCCATTCCAAATACCTGTCAGAGAAATAAAGAGAAAACAGACAGGAACAATGGGGGAAGGGCAGGAAGTGCAAATGTAGATTTTGCCAAAAAGTGGGAGACTTCTGGGACATCTGGGTGGCTCAGTTGGTTAAGCGGCTGCCTTCGGCTCAGGTCATGATCCCGGCGTCTTGAGATCGAGTCCCACATCTGGCTCCTTGCTCAGCAGGGAGCCTCCTTCTCCCTCTGCCTCTGCCTACCACTGTCTGCCTGTGCTCACTCTCTCTGACAAATAAATAAATAAAGCCTTAAAAAAAAATATGGGAGACTAATGCATGATTGAATGCAGGGAAAGAAGGCCATATTGGAAAAGGGTGGGAAGGAATAGGATTAAAAGGCTGGGTAGAAAAAGAAAAAATCAGGTTTTGCAAGATAAAAACAAATTCTGCTCTTTGAAAGAAAGTCTGAGAAAAGGAAAAGACAAGTCACCCACTGGGAAGAACCCCTTGAAAAGCATATATCTGGGGGTGCCCGGCTGGCACAGTTGGTTAAGCGACCCACTCTTTCTTTGGGCTCAGGTTGTCATCTCAGAGTTGTGAGATCGAGACCCGTGTCTGCTCTGTGTTCAACACAGAGTCTGCTTAAGACTCTCCTTCTCCCTGTTCCCCTCCCCTTCGCACATGCTCTCTCTAAACTAAATACATAAATCTTAAAAACAAACAAACACATAACTGATAAAAGATTGGTAACCTGAGTCGGTAAACGATTCTCTAAACTCAATAATAAGAAAACAAATAATCCAAGAGAGAAAAACAGGCAAAACATTGGGACAGACACTTTACAAAAGAAGACAGAAAGCAAATAAGTACATGAAGACATGCTTGACATTTTCAGTCCTTAGGAAAGGGCAAATTAAAATAACAATGAGATATCCCCACACACCTAGAAGAACAGCTTAAATTAGTACAACAGGAATTATAACAACTGCTAATGTCAAGTGCTGGTGAGGATATGCAGTACAGCTGGAGTTCTTACCCTCTGCTGGTAGGAATGGAACGTGAGGCAGCCACTTTGGGGAACAGTTTGGCAATTTCCTATAAAGTTAAACTTGCATTCACTTTATGATTTAACAATCCCACTCCTAGGTCTTTACCCAAGAGAAATGAAGAATTGTACCCACGCAAAAACCTTGCTGGTAATACTTGTAACGGCTTTGTCTGTGTTTTCCAAAAACTGGAAACAAAGCATGGTACACCCATACAATGGAATACCATTCAGCAATAAAAAGAAACCAACTATTGATACATACGACGTAAATCACTCTGAAAAGCATTATGTTCTGTGAAAGGAGCCAGACTGAAAAGGATGACTGTATGATTCCATTTATGTGATATTTGGAAAAGGAAAAACTATAGAGACAGAAATCCAATCAGCAGTTGCCAGGGGTCTGAGGGCAAGAAGGGTAGAAGGAGGTACAAGGGAACTTTGTAAGATGGTAGAAATACTGTATATTTTGATTGTTGTAATGGTTACATGCCTGTATAAGTCCGTCAAAATTCATAGAGCTATACACATTAAAAGGGTGAATTTCGCTATATACAAATTATACATCAGTCAACTTAAAATTTTTTAAAAGGGCTGGATAGAGAATATTTTCTTGACACAAGTAGGAACACTTGAGCAGGTAGTTTTTTCCTTGCTTTAAAGTTTTGGATACATGTATCCTCTACCAAGGCATCTCCCTTTACCTTATTTCCTGAATATCTCCTTATTCTCCTTGGGATTTCAGGAAAGCATGACTTCACCCTGGAAAGCTTTCCCTGACTCCACAGACTAGGTTAATTTTTCTTGCTCTGTGCTCCTAGTAGCATTCTTATCCAATCCCTCGGCAGAATGGGTCAGACTACTGTAACTGCATATTGAATTGTCTTTCTCCCCTTTTATGCTGTAAGCCTCTTGAGAGCACGAATAGCATCCTTCTTACTTAACTATAGTACCCTTGCATTTAGCACAGAGCCAGGAAGACTATTTGTTGAATGCATGGGGACAAAGCGGAAGGTCTGGAATGGCTCAATGAGAAATTGCATATAAATTGAGAAGGGATGACAAAGTGTATAAGTTATCCCTCCAGGCCCCCCAGATTCTGACCTCTAACCTATGTTCCACCAGCATAATGCTGATAGGTGTCCTACTGTTACTTTAGCCCTAATATTTCTAAGCAAGAGTAATTTCCTCCTTCCTCAATTTCATTTAAATGGAATTCTTTCCCCAATTACTCTATTTCTGAAAGTAGGATCTCTATTCTTACAGACTTTTGAAGGAGAACCTTAGAATTCTTTAAGTTTTCCTTGTGTTTGCTCTCTTATCTAATTTGATATAGAAATGTGTAATTCCTTCTTTTAAGATGTTTCTCATTCTCATTGGCTTTTCATTCCCAGTGATGTTCTTATAGGGCCCAATCTGGGCAAGAGAGGCAGGCAGCAAACTAGGAAACACATATTCAAATACATAATTATGACTTGTGATAAGTACATGGAGGAACAGAGTGCTTTTATACAATTATGAGATGAGAAGGACCTAATCTCTCTATGTGGCAAAGGGAAACTTCTTTGAGAATATCATTTAAAATTATTACATTTCGGCTAAGAAGGAGAGACAGCCAGCAAGAGGAAGAATAGAATGAACACCATACTAAATTGAAGGAAAATAACAGGCCTAGGGTTTGAGGTGGGAAAGAAACTGGTGTTCAGTTATAGCCTGTTCCCAGAGCTGAAAGAGGATGATGGTAGCTGGAAGGCAGTGAGCAATGGGCAAGAGCAGCATGGGGGAGACTCGGGAAGCACGTGGGGACCAGATCATGCTGAGATTTGTAGGCTACCGCAGAGGATTTGGATATTATTCTTTCTACTGTGAAGCTACCGAAGGATCTTAATCAAGGGAATAACATAATCCAAAAAGTAATGCTAAGCAAGAAAATCGTTACACACAACAGCATCTCCAAATAAGCATTGATTGTAAACAAGATTAACAGTGATATTAAAGCCTAAGTTGAGAAGATGTTGAAACTAAAATACTAGATAACAGCAATGAACAAGATGGGAGGGAGGATGATTGGAGATAAAGCTTTCTAAGGTTTTTTTTTCTTTTTCTTTTTTTATTAAGATTTTACTTATTTATTTGATAGACAGAGGTCACAAGTAGGCAGAGAGGCAGGCAGAGAGAGAGAGAGAGAGAGGAGGAAGCAGGCTCCCTCCTAAGGAGAGAGTCCGATGTGGGGCTCGATCCCAGGACCCTGGGATCACGACCTGAGCTGAAGGCAGAGGCCTTAAACCACCGAGCCACCCAGGCATCCCAAAGGTTTTTTTTGTTTTTTTGTTTTTTAAAGATTTTATTTACTTATTTGAGAGAGAGAGAGAGGGAGAGAGAGAGAGAGAAAACAGAGCACCATGCGGGACTCAATCCCAGGAGCCTGAGATCAGAGCCTGAGCCGGAGGGCAGACGCTTAACCCACTGAGCCACCCAGGCACCCCATCTAAGGCTCTTCCTTATTCAAGGAAGACACTAGATAAATTAACTTTAGACTTTGTAATATACATGTTTAAAATGTAAGGATAATTGCCAAAAGGATAAATACATAATATGAAGACTCTAAAACAATAAGGTTAAAGAAAAAGGATAAGGAAAACTAGATCAATCCATTAGAAGGAATACAAGGTGGGAAAAAAGAATCAGAGAAATAGCACTGTCAATTTTTTAAAAAGTATCAGAATTGCTGTAATAAGTCCAAATGTGTCAGTAATTTCAACATATAAATAGATGAAACTTGTCACTTAAAAACCAGAACTACTTATACTAGATAATAGTATAAAAAATGTAGTGAGGGGGCCTGGGTAGCTCAGTGGGTTAAGCCTCTGCCTTCAGCTCAGCTCATGATCTCAGGGTCCTGGGATAGAGCCCCACATTGGGCTCTCTGCTCAGCAGGGAGCCTACTTCCCCCTGTCTCTCTGCCTGCCTAATTGTGATCTCTCTTTCTCTCTCTGTGTGTCAAATAAATAAATAAATAAAATCTTTTTAAAATGTAGCAATATACTATTTACTATAGACACAACTAGAACATAAGCCAATGAATGGGAAAATATTACCCCAAAAGATGTCAGTATGATAATATTAATGCCAGACAAAATATCCTTTAATGTGACAAATATGGTTAAGAGTGAAGATTTTATTTTATTTTTTAAATATTTTATTTCTTTATTTGAGAGAAAAAACAGGAGGAGAGGGAGAGGAAGAAGCAGACACCCCACTGAGCAGGAAGCCCAATGTGGGGCTCCATCCAGGGCCCTGGGATCATGACCTGAGCCAAGGCAGATGCTAAACCTACTGAGCCACTGACGGGCCCCTGGGAGATTAATTTTTACCTACATTTCCTACAGAAACAGAAAAAACGGGCAAAATATTACTAAGAATATAGGAGATACAAGTAAGACAATTAAACTTGATTTAATGGAGATAGCCAGAATCCTTCACCTAAAAGAGAGTACATGTTCCTCTTAAGTACACATAGAGAACCTATACAATTTTACTGCAAAGCCATTCTCCAGAAATAACAAAAGAGTTGATATCACACAGACTACTTTTTTTAACCGTAATATAGCAAAACTAGAGATGAACAATACAAAGCTCAAGCCACAATAGAATGACTTTTAGTTTCTGCCATCAGCAGTTAGGTGGATAGCCCTGCTGTAGTGTTGTTTACTGAGATGGGAAGGTCTGGAGGAGGAAGAGGTTTCTAAGCTGGATGGAAATGAAGTTGAAGCAATGATAAGTAAGTTCAGGGGTGTCTGGCCAACCTAATGAGGTGTTGGGACAGTTGTACCTCAGCTGATTCACTAGCCATAGATGTACTCTGTCTGGTGTGACCACACTTCTTTTCAAAGAACCCTCTTTCTATTTTGGGATTTTTGTAAATTTGAGTTTGAAAACCACCTACTTACATTAATATTGCCAATTAATTGGTTATGCTGCCACCTTGTGGTACAGTTTAGGATAGCAGATGTCTTTTCCTTAGACGAACTCCTGCACACTTTCTTTAAATTAAAGCTAGCAAGGGTTGGAAAACCATTGGTGTCATTGTTCAGAATACCATCACTCCTATGTCTACATGATGAATTATTTCCCATATTCTGAATATTAGCATTGCCTTTACATTAAACTGTTAATACTGCAAAAGATTAGAACATAAAAAGCTTAATGCATGAAAATTATACCAACAGCCAATATTTGCTGCATGCTTACTATGTGCTAGGCACAGCCGTAAGTTCTTTACATATACATCTCATTTAATACAACAACCCTGTGAATGCTGTTATGCTTACTTGAAGAAACTGGGACATAGAAAATAGGTAATTGGCTCAAGGCTACAAAGATAGTAGATAACAGAGTTGAGATTTCAAAATACCTAATAAGACTCTGCAACTCTTAAGTACTGTAAACATGGTTTAAATCAAGAAAAATTTTAAATAATCTAAATATTTAACAATAAGGAAATGGCCCACAAACTCTAGAGTGCAATTTGATAGAATGTTTACAGATATTTAAAAAATATATATTTTACTTATTTATTTGTCAGAGAGGGAGTGTGTGCATAAGCAAGGAGGGGGGAGAGGTGGAGGAAGAGGGAGAAGAGGGCTCCCTGCTGAGCGGGGAGCCCAATGTGGGACTTGATCCCAGGATCCTGGGACCATGACTTGAGCCAAAGGCAGACACTTAACCCACTGAGCCACCCAGGCATCCCATTCACAGACATTTTAAGAGATATTCAGAGATTATGTAATAACATGAGAAACTATTTGTAATATGAAAAACCCAGCCAATGTTATTCATACTGTATTAGTTATAATCAATATGTGACACTAGCATGCTTTTTTTATTTTTTAAGATTTAAAAACTTGCTTGGAAATAAGTTCAAACTTACAGGAAGTAGCAAAAATAAATGTAGTACAAGGAACACTTGTATACCCCTCACAGACATCCACTTATTGTTATCATTTAATCCCATTTGCTTTATCCTTTATTCTCTCTCTCACCACACACACACACACACACACACACACACACAATACGTTTTTTATGGAATCATTTGAAGTAAGTTATATACATTATAGTTTTTTGCCCCTGAATACTTCATTATGGATTTCTGAAGAACAGGATTTGCTATATAGTTGTTTACTTCATAAGTTAGCATGGGTATAATACTTTCATCCAATTTACTGCCTATATTCCAATTTTTTTAGTTGATCTAGTAATGTTCCTTGTAGGTTTTTCCCCCTTCAGTGTAGGTTCAATTTTAGGGTCAGGTGGAGCATCTAATTATCATGTCTCCTAAATCTGGAAGATTTACCAGGTTTTCTTTGTCCTTTTTTGACATTGACATTTTTGAAATATATAATTCCTCCACACTTTTTAGGAAATAGAACACTTTTTGTTTATATTGATTATTAGGGAAATTATGATTATATTGAGTTTATATGCTTTTAGCAGGAATACTGTGTAGATATTGTTCTAACCTCTTGATATTACATCTGGAGGTGAATAGTGTTCATCTGTCCCTTGTAGGGGATATTAATTTTGATCACCCAGCCAAGGTGGTGCTTGACTTCCTCCACGGCATGATTATCTTTTCTTTTTCTTTCTTTCAACTACCAAAAAGTTGGGGAAAGAGGGTGAGATGATTTAAGACCATGCAAATGTCCTATTCTTTACTCTTCACCCAATATTTCTTCTAGGTTTAGTATCTTTTTTTTTTTT
>RCUC01129080.1:0-21386 GCA_003697995.1 Taxidea taxus jeffersonii | reverse complement strand
ACCAGCAGTGGAAACAGACCTTTTTTTTTTTTTTTTTTGAAGATGCAGGTGACTTTAAAATATCAGTTTTAGAGTGAGTGGGGAGCTACCTGCCTGCCGGGCTATCCAGCCGAGCCCACTGTACTCACCACGCGGCTATCTTACCTTTGTATTTTCCTGTTTGAGTCCTTAGAAGCTCTGCGCATTTTGTCTCCTCCTCCTGTATTTCCAGATGAAATCGACATTCTGGGTGAACACTGTTCACCTGGTCAAGGTTTAAAAAAACGGAAGTAACTAAAAATTTCGCCTCAAGAGGAAAGTCAAACAACCATTCTACAAGACAAAACAGCTCCTGGTTCTAAGCTGCTCCCCAAATAACACTCACTTAAAAGCAATCACCTTCATATTTCTGACATTGTTATTAAGAAAATTACTTCGTAAAAGATTTATAACACAAATATAAACCTAATGGAATTTTTTTTCTGGGCAGGAAAACAACTTACTAACATAACACATTGTATTTTGTTGGTACTAATTTGGCAGCAATAGAGGTTTTTAATCCAATGATCTTTCAATATTTGAGTCCTCCATTTCATAGCCCTTGATTTAATTAAAGTACATACATGTGTACTCTTAAGACTATTCTTAGCGACCACACGCTAGCCCAGACGCCAGCCCGTCATCTAGGGACAGCCTCTGCTCTTGCTGGACAGACCTCTAATAGGATGACTTTGTTTGTAGAGCCTGAGGTCACATCTGAAACTTCAGAGTTCGCTGCGGAAAAGATCTTCAAAAAGATGAGAGGGGTGAGTAGGGAGAGGAAGAGAAGGAAGGGTGTGAGGCCGCCCAAACAAGAGGTGGGTGATTTCCCATAGCGACCTGTCGCGGCAACTAAAGCTGCGGAACCGGGGGAGAGAGACATCGCCTGTGAGCGTGGGCAAAAGACAGAGCCGCACGTTTCAGTCTTGGAAGAAAATGGTCTCTGAGCTCTGCTTTGATGAAAATCCAACATTCTCTCTTTTTAATTTCTCCCCATCCCAAGTACTCGAACTGCAGGCTGGAGCTGCACAGCCCTGCTCTGTCTGAAGAGAATCTTACTTTTCCTGTGAGACAGTCGTACTCTGGGTAGGGGACGGCTGTCTGTATTCACTGACCCTACTATCCAAACACTTGATTAGGACCCTCACCAGGTATAACGTTTCTAAACAGAATTAAAAGAAGTAAATGCTGATACTTTTGCCACAATTACCCTCACTTTTAAAAAGACACAAAGTCCCCCGGTTCATTACTCCTGGACAACCACCACTGTAGAACCTCCTAGTTTCAGACAGACTGTACTTCTCCTGTATGAACACATCAATGGTCTTCAAATTTCAGAATTGGGAAAATTATGTTCACTTTACAAAATGTTTGTCAAGGTATAAAAAGACACTACGGTTCCTGACATTCTTGAACATGCAGAGCAACGACTTACTTTGGGACACTTTAGGAATCAAAGCTACATTAGCCAGAATAATTCCTGGTGCTTTAACAAACCAGCTCTTTCAAAGCATTAATGACTAATAAGGATCTTCTTCTTCTTTTTTAAAGATTTTATTTATTTGACAGAGAGAGATCACAAGTGGGCAGAGAGAGACAGGAATGGAAGCAGGCTCCCTGCTGAGCAGAGAGCCCCATGCGGGGCTCGATCCCAAGACCCGATATCATGACCTGAGCCGAAGGCAGAGGCTTTAACCCACTGAGCCACTCAGGTGCCCCTCTTCTTCTTCTTTTTTAAAGATTTTATTTACTTGAGAGAGAGAGAGAGCGCGCACAAGTAGGCAGAGAGGCAGGCAGAGAGAGGGGGAAGCAGACCCTCTACTCAGCAGGGAGCCCGACGGGGCTCCATCCCAGGACCCTGAGATCATGACCTGAGCCGAAGGCAGCCGCCCAACCCACTGAGCCCCCAGGCACCCCGTTCCTCTGAGGGACAGACGCGGTAGCCTTCATACCAGGCGAGGGGGTTTCGTCGGTTCTCAGGCCCTAAACAACGAGACGCGCTCAGCGCTCAGCGCCACAACCTCCCCGCACAGCTCTGCCCGCGGCTTCGCAGCCTCGGCGGGGCCGTGACTCCCGGGCCGGTGATCCGGAGGCAAGACGGACACACGGACAGACGAGCAAGCCCGGCTTCGGCGCAGGAGGAAAGCAAGAACCGGGCTGACCATTCCTTCCGAGCACAAGGAAGCGCTCCTGGGCGCCGGAGAACCGGTCACGCGCTCGTTAACCAGCCGGTGCCCGGGTGCCCCTCGCCCCGCGCGCCCCGCAATGAGCCACCACGGAGGAAGCGGAGCGTTTCCGAAAGGGAACTTTGCCGAAACACGAAACGAACACAAACCAGCGAGACCCAGGAAGGGCACGGAGGGGTGCCCGTGACAAGGCCAACTCCGGTCTCCCTCGGGGGCGTGAAGCCCGCGCAGGGGCCCGCGGACCTGTCCCCCGTCCGTCGCTCGGGGCGACCTGACCGCCCCGCGCGCAGCCTCACGCCCCCGGGAAGCAGCGGCCAAAACAGCGCCTCCTTGACCGGGTCCCGCTTCCAGCAAACCCGGGGCGGCAGACGGGACCGACAGCCGCCTCTTCCCCGCCCGAGTCCTCGTCTCACCCTCGGGGGAGGGTCCCGGGGCTCCTCCGACCACCCCGTTGCAACCCGGAGCCGGGAGCCGGCGAGCGAGGGTCCTCGGGCCAACCCCGTGCCGCGCGCCGGGACGCGGGAGGGGAGCGCCGCGGGCGGGGGCCGCGCCTCTGGATCGGGACCCGGAGGGAGGACGCGCGTGGGGCGCAGGAGGGCGGGGGCCGCGGGACGCACTCACGGGGGCGAGCAGCCAGCCGCAGCAGGTCAGCAGCGCGGGCGGCAGCAGCGCGGGCGCCCTCATCCCGGCGCGGCGGGCGCCAGCATGGGCCGAGCGGCGGGCGCGCACCCCTGCTCCGGCCCCGGCCGACCCCGTCCGGCTCCGGCCCCGCTGCGGCCCGGGCTCCGGCGCTCGGAGCTCTACGCGCAGTGCAGCTGCCGCGGGGCTGCCGGAGCGCGTGGGCGGGCCGCCTGGTTCCCCTCGGGCCGCCGGCGGGTCTGCACCCCGCGCCCGGCGACTCCGCCCCCGCGCCCGCGGCCCCGCCCCGCGCCCCTTCCTCCCCACGGCCCCCCACTCTCCCTCGGCCTCGCTCCCAGCGTCCCCAGCTCCTCCCCTCCCAGCCCCGCGCGCTCTCCGCTTGGCCCCGCGCGCTTCCCCCTCGGCCCCGTGTCCCCGCCCCGCGCCCGCGCCCGCCGCACACCGCCTCCTCCAGCCTTGCCCGGCGCGCCCAGCGGCTGGAGGAGCAGTGAGCTGAGCGCAGGTAGGCGAAGGGCTTGCAGTGGCCTCCACACTGCACGTGGAGAGGTCAGCGGAAGAGCGACTTGGGAGTGACCGTCTTTGGGAACAAGGAAACGGGGCTCCGGTCGTGAACCGCCACGGGTTTGCACCTACCTGCGTCCTCCTTGTTTAATAATAAGTTAAAGGCGCCCCCCCAAAATGTCAAGAAGCCCAGTTACAGTGGGTGTGCTGCCTTCGAAGCCAGTGGGGTTGGGTGGGGGCAACTGAAACTTAAGAAAATTGGGGTGCATTTGGGTGTGGGCGGAGTCCCCATGTCGGCGGTCCTGCCCAAGTCAAACCAGGAAAGACATTCTGTCCTCCCGAGTGGCGGCAGCAGAGGGGCCCGAGATGGAAATGGGCATGTCTGGAAGCATTCCCTCAGCTCAGCTCGGAACACCCCAAAGGATTATTTTAGCATTAGAGCTGGCTGCTATCCAGCAGATAGAAAAGCACCTAGAAATGGAAAATGAAACAGGTAATTTTTGTTGTGGTTTTAACTGACTGTGCGAAAATAACTACTTACACGAAACTTAGAATAAGAAGAGTACAAAGAGTACCCTTTCACCCTCTACTTAGATTCAGCTGTTAAAGTTTTACCGCACTGGCTTTTTATCATTTGTGTCCTCTCCGACCACCCTAACCGCCCCCCCCATGTATCAATTACTATCTATCAGTCATCTGTCTAGCTGTCTGCCATCTGTCATTCTCTCTGTGGGGGAGCAGTCTTAGAGGCCAAGATCAGATGTTCTAGGGGGATGAAGCGTGTGGTCTAGAAGCTCACTGGCCCTGGGTCCAACTTGATAAACATTCCTTTTACTCAGTGTTCAACCCGGGCCAAGCCAAAGGACTTCTCTGAGCTATATGCCCGTTTGCAAATGAGAATAATGATACCTGCCTTCCCTCTCTGAGGGTGGCTGTAGGAATCAAGATCGTTACTGCGTCCATGTTTTGTTGCCACGGGTCTGCACTGGAAACAGTACTACACTGGGTTCAAGGCAGTGTGTAGGAGTTCGTGTGAGGGGAAGTAAGTGTGACCATAGTGAGACACAGGCTAATGGGAGAAGGAGTTGGCTGCCTCTGGGAGGCCCTGGAAGAGACCATGTGACCGGTTAGGAGAATGGTTATGGGTGGGAGATCCAGGATGGAGAGAGACAGCATCCCAGAAGCACCAAGGAACAACGAATGTGCTGAGAGCATCACAGACATCAAGAAGTATGGCCCGTTTGGGAGGCTGGAGAACCTGAAAGACTGTCTTGGCCCAAGGGAGGACAGAATCAGCGTTGTATGAGAGTTGGAATTACATGCCATGCAGGTGGATTGCACAAATTAGGCAAAATGTTGTCTAATTCTGTTTGTACCTTGTTAAATTCCCACTAATGTTGGAGTGGGTGGTACTGTCTGTTTTGGGTGAACCCCAACTCTCCCAGGAATTTTCCCACTTTCTTTGCAGGGGCCTGTGTGTTCTCTGGGCTGGAGGAGGGGTTCCTCTGTAGGTTCCTGATATGGTGGACCAGTGGCCTTGTCTCTGGGACTCTGGTACTGGCCTTGCTGAGCTGTGGTAGCCTCAGATCGGCTGTGCTCACACTCTGCTGAAGCCTTGGTCCCTGCCCTGGACAAAGCTTGGTCATTCTCCCACTCACAGCTGTGTGCTGGGGAGAGCAGCAGGGGCTCACAGGAGTGCCCTTCAGGACCCAAACCCTGGCCCTGCACCTCACGGGTAGAGCACATGTCTTGTGGTTGTGTCCTGAGTCCCTACAGGCACACAGAGCCCTGGCCCCTCGGCGCCCCAATGCTCAGGGAACCCTGGAGCACAGATGCTGCACTGCCTAATATTAGGAGGCTGCATTAGCTCCCCAGGCTATGGAGTACAGTTCCCAAAACGTGCATGGCTTCCTTCTCAAGGGATTATGAAGGTAAAAATCAAATGTGAGTCACGGAGAACATTCGCAGAAATTTTTAAGATTATGTGGATGTGAAGTGCTTCCTTCACGGTGTGCCGCCTCCCCACCCCAGGCCCAGGCTGGCTCCGGCTTCCTTCAGGATGTGCCCCCTTAGCCCCAGGCCGGCTCCGGCTTCCTTTGGGATGCGCCCCCCCCTTAGCCCCAGATAGGCTCTGTTTTCCTTTGGGTTGCACTCCACAGCCCCAGGCCGGCTCCAGCTTCCTTCCGGATGCCCCCCCTTAGCTCCAGGCCGGCTCCGGCTTCCTTTGGGATGTGCCCCACTTAGGCCCAGGCCGGCTCCGGCTTCCTGGGTGCACAAATGCAGTGCAGACTCAGGCCCAGGATGGGTCAGTGGGATCTTGGCTGCTTGTTTGTCCTGGCTGTTTCTGGCCCTTCCTATTTTCAACCACAACCAACCTCTTCAATGAGATGGATTCCTTCGAGTAAACTTCCCTGTGCCTATGGCTTTGTGAGACCCTGGACGCCCTTGGTCCTTTCTGGTGAGGATCTCTTTTCTAGTTAGGAAAGGCCCAGTGCTGTGGGTTAGCAACACCTTCAGCTGCTTAATTTAAAATTCTCACTGCCCTCCCCCACCCTAGCCCCATCCTGCACCGGCCAGAACCCCGAGGCCGGGAGCTGTGCACAGGGTAGGAGCCTCCCCTCCGCGGCCTTACCCGCACACCCTTCCCCACTGCAGCTTGGGCATCTTCCAGGTCAGAGGAAGGGTGGGAAGAGTCAGGAAGCCCTATTTCCCGGCACAGTGAGGTCTGCAGGCCTCCCATGCCCCCACCGTCCCCGAGACCCTTCAGCTGTTGCCATCTGGGTGCAAAGCGTGCCTCTCAGGATGATTTCCCTTCCACTGGGATTTTCTTTCCTCTCCAGACCGTTCTCCTGAAGGTCCTTCTGGAGATGGTCCATGGGAGGTGACAGCTGGCTAAGGAGACAAAGACGCGCCCTTTGTTTTCCAGATGGAGGCAGCCAGCCAGATGCAGCCTCACATTCAGACTTCCCAGGTGTCAGAGTCACTGCTGCTTCCTTCAGAGGACACAGGCCGAGCTCCACAAATGGGTCTTGAGGTGCTTCATGTGGGTTGGGGGAGAGGAAGCACCCCTAGGTCCCTGGGGGAGAAAGGCCATGTTGAGCACAGTGGGGTCTCTCCCCTAAGTCTGCCCTGCTGGCCTCCTTCTTTAATTCAGCTTGGAACAGACCTTGGCAATCCCCCTGTCGATGGTCTAGCATCTGACTTTGAAATGTGGAGTGCTCATCACAGCTTTCTGGCCTTTGGGTTTAAATGCTGACATAATTGGCTAAGTCATCCTCAATGTTCTTCTAGCTCTCTGCTGAGCCTGGCCCAGAGGCCTTTAGAAGAGGGTCTGTCCCTGGGGAGGCCCCCAGAGTAAGGGAAGCACAGTAGTGGTGTATAAGACGCATCTGGAAAGTGTGATTTTGTAAACAGCTTCGTCTCTCAAGCGGTTCCTGCACACAGCAAAATTGGGTGGGAAGGACAGAGTTCCTATATCCCCGTCACCTTTCCACCCCCCAAAATATTCTTTTTTTCCCTTTAAAATTATTTTTATTAAATCATAAATGGACAGCAGCTTCTTAACTGTACACATGCACCTATGTTTTTTAAAGAATCATGATCCTGGCTAATAGCTTTTCAAATCTTTGAGAAAAATCTTTAAAAAGGTTTTCACATGTCACCGAAAACATTCAAATTCAGCATTATCAAAGGAGGAGCGCTTCTACACTCTTACAAAGATCCCTAGAAAGAAACATTTAAAAAAGCTAAGGAACTGTCTAAGACGTTTTTTTAAATAACGCTTCCTGCACAGGAAGGTCATGTTCTGAATCCAGTGCACTTACAAAGTGGCCCTCTGCCTCGGCTCTGATGTTGTCTGACACATCATGGAGCACTTTCACTAGACTGAGGTTCGGAGTTTCCTTCCGGTTGTTGTTCTAGTTACCGGAGTCTGTTCTGTTGCCTCTGGGCTCTCATCCTCTTCCGTGCGTACAGTGAGGCCCTACAGATAGGGAGAAGCTCAGTACCGGCGTCTCCCTACATAACCCCACTGCCTCCACTGCCTCCACGACCCTAGTTTCCTCTACCATATGGTCTCCCCATGTTCCTGCTACCACCAAAGCTTCTGCTTTTCATTGGAACACCAGTAGAAAGGTTGCTGGTTATCATTTCCAAAATCAATTGCCACTTCCATAATTTCCTTCTCCAAGGTTGTCATAATACACCCAATGTGGGGCTCAAACTCACAACCTTGAGATCAAGAGTCATGTGATCGAGCCAGCCAGCCTCCCAGGTCTCTCTTTATGAACATCTTATACAATTGTTGCACATCGTTGAAACTGATTGGCTAATCAGTTTACTAATTAGCTAGTTATTTTTAACTACCATCTGTAGCTTACTGTCTCCCTAATTTTGCTTTTTGAAGAATGTCCCATAGTTGGAATTATACAGTGTGTAGCCTTTTCTGGTTGGCTTCTTTCACATACCAACCTGCATTTAAGGTGCCTCCATGTTTTTTTGAGGCTTGTTAGCTCAGCTCTTTCTAGCATGTTCAACTGTCCGTCCGTTCCATAGTTTATCCATGCACCTGTTGAAGGATGTCTTGGTTGCTTCCAAGTTTCAGCAATCTGAGTAAAGCTGCCGTCAATATTCATGAATAAATGTTTTGTGTGGACATACATTTTCAGCTCACTCAGATAAATATCTGGGGGCATAATTGTTGGATCGTATGGTAAGAGTATGTTTAGTTTTGTAAGAAACTGCCCATCACTTCCAAAATGGCTATAGTTTGCATTCCCACCAGCAACGAGTGTGAGTTCCAGTTGCTCCACTTGCTGGCCAGCGTTTGGCCATTCTAGGAGGTGTGTAATGGTATCTTATTATTTTACTTTGTATTTCTCTGAGGACATATAAGGAGGAGTATCTTTTTATATGCTTATTTGCCATCTGTATATCTTCTTTGGGTGAAGTGTCTTTCAGATCTTTAGCCAATTAAAAAATGTGTTGTTTGCTTTCTTACTGTTGTTTAAAACTTTATTTTTGTATTCTAGTCCTTTATCAGATAGGTGGTTTGCAAACATTTTCTCCTGGTCTGTGGTTTGTCTTCTTAGTTTCTTTTTCTTTTTCTTTTTTTTTTTAAGTTACTTTTTGTTTTTTTTAAGATTTTATTTATTTATTTGTTAGAGAGAGAGAGAGAGAGTGAGCACAGGCAGACAGGCAGGCAGAGGCAGAGGGAGAAGCAGGCTCCCTGCCGAGCAAGGAGCCCGATGTGGGACTCGATCCCAGGACGCTGGGATCATGACCTGAGCCGAAGGCAGTCGCTTAACCAACTGAGCCACCCAGGTGTCCCTGTCTTCTTAGTTTCTTAATGTGTCTTTCACAGAGCAAAAGTCTTTAATTTTAACAAAGTCCCACTCACAGTTTTTTCTTTCTTGGATTGTGCTTTTGGTGTTGAATCTAAAAAGGCATCACCAAACCCAAGGTCATCTAGATTTTCGCATTTGTTATCTTCTAGTAGTTTAATAGTTCTGCATTTTACCTTTAGGTCTATGATTCATTTTGAGGTAGTTTTTGTGAAAGGTGTAAGATATGTGTCTAGATTCAGTTCTTCTGCATGTGGATGTACCGTTGTTCCAACAGTATTTGAGAAAAGACTGTCCTTTCCTTATGAATTGCTTCTGTTCCTTTGTCAAAGATCAGTCGACTGTATTTGTCTGGGTCTATTTCTGGGTTCTCATTCTATTCCACTGGTCTATTGTCTAGTCTTCTGTCTTGTCTTTTAAAATAGTCTTTCAACACTGTCCTGATAACTGTAGCTTTACATTAAGTCTTAAAGCCTTCCTAGATTTGTATTAGTCCTTTGACTCAGTTCTCCTTCAATACTGTGTTGGCTATTCTGGATCTTTTGCCTCCATATAAATGTTAGAATCGGGGACGCCTGGGTGGCTCAGTTGGTTAAGCTGCTGCCTTCGGCTCAGGTCATGATCCCAGCATCCTGGGATCGAGTCCCACATCCGGCTCCTTGCTTGGCAGGGGGACTGCTTCTCCCTCTGCCTCTGCCTGCCACTCTGTCTGCCTGTGCTCACTCTCTCTCTCTGACAAATAAATAAAATCTTAAAAAACATGTTAGAATCGGTTGTCCATATCCACAAAATAGCTTGTTGGCATTTTGATTGGATTTGAATTGAATCTATAGATTAATTGGGGAAGAACTGACCTCTTGACAACATAGAATATTTTAATCCATGAACATGGACTATCTTCCCATTTATTTATTTCTCCTTGTATGTCATTCATCAGAATTTTGTAGTTTTTCTCACATAGATCTTATACATATTTTGTTTGATTTATAGCTAAGTCTTCAGAGTTTTTTTGGTGCTAATGTAAACAGTAAGTTCATTTTCCAGTTGTTCATTACTGGTATATAAGAAAGCAACTGACCTTTGTATATTAACCTTGTATCCTGCAACTTTGCTATAATCACTAATTGGTTGTAGGAGATTCTTTGTGTTGTTGGTTCTTTGGGATGTTCAACATAGACAATGATGTCATTTGTGAACAAAGATAGTTTTATTTCTTCATTTCCAGTCTGTGTACCTTTTATTTCTTTTCCTTGTCTTATTTCATTAGCTAGAACTTCCAGTATGATATTGGATAGGAATGGTGAGAGGGGACATCCATGCCTGCCTGATTTTAGCAGGGAAGTATCCAGTTTCTCACCATTAAGTATGGTATTAACTGTAGGGTTCACCCCCAATCTTTTTTTAAATTGAAGAAGGTCCCCTCAATTCCTACTTTATTGAGAGTTTTTATCATGAATAGGTGTTAGCTTTTGTCAAATGCTTTTTCCACATATATTTTATGTAACAACATGATTTTTCTTCTTTAGCTTGTTGGTGTGATAAAATATATTAATTGATTTTTTAAAAGATTTTTTATTTATTATTTGACAGATAGAGATCACAAGTAGGCAGAGAGGCAGGCAGAGAGAGAGAGGGGGAAGCAGGCTCCCTGCTGAGCAGAGAGCCTGATGTGGGGCTCGATCCCAGGACCCTGGGATCATGACCTGAGCTGAAGGCAGAGGCTTTAACCCACTGAGCCACCCAGGTACCCTATTAATTGATTTTTAAATTTTGAATCAATTTTACATACCTGGAAAGAATCCCACAAGTTTATACAGTATACGTATTTTTATAAATTGTTGGATTTAGTTTGCTAATATTTTGTTGAGTATTTTTGTATCCATGATCATGGGAGATATTGGGCTGTAGTCTTCTTTACTCACAATGTTCTTGTCCAGTTTTGGTATTAGGGTAAAGCTGGCCTCATACAGTGAATTAGGAGGAGTCCCTCTACTTCTGTCTTCTAGGAGAGATTGTCGAGAATTTGTACAATTTCTCCCTTAAATGTTAGGTGAAATTCACCAGTGAACCCATCTGGGCCCACTATTTTCTGTTTGGGAAGGTTATTACATATTGATTTAATTCATTTCTTTGACATAGGCTTATTCAGATTTTCTATTTCTTTTTGTGTGAATTTTGGTAAATTGTGTCCTTTAAGGAATTATTTCATCTTACCTGACGTATTGAATTCATGGACATAGAATCATTCCTAATATTCCTTTATTATCCTTTTAATAGTGATCAGTAGTGATGAACCCTCTTTCATTTCTGATATTAATAATTTCAGTTTTTTCTTTTTTATTTGTAGTTAACTTGCCTAGAAGTTTATCAATTTTATCGAACTTTGCAAAGAACTAGATTTGGGTTTCACTGATTTTCACTAATGTTTTCCATTTCATTGATTTTTGTTCTAATTATTTGTTTTCTTATGCTTACTTTGGACTTAATTTACTTTCTGCCCCTCTAATTTCCTAAAGTGAAAGTTTAGGTGACTGACTTTTTATCTATCATCTTCTCTAATGTATGCTTTCAATGCTTTAGACTTCCTTCTAAGCCCTGTTTTTCCTGTGTCCCACAGATTTTGATTGGTTGGATTCAAATCCATTTTCAAAAAACACTATACCATGAAAAAGGATATATCCCTGTAAGATGTAGTGACAAAGAGCAGGAGAAGAAAAAACACTGAAGTCAGCAGCTCCAGGCTTGCATCCCAGCTGGGGACTGGCGTTGCTTTCTCTCAGGCCTTAAAGTCCCCATCTATGAAATAAAGAAGTTGGCCATGACAATCTCTCAAGCGCTCCTCTGGTTCTAACACTTTGAGACTTTAATATGTCTCTTGGGGAATCAGTTAATGCATGGAAATGTCCCGTTCAGTAAATTTTTCCTTAAAGTGTAAAAACCCCCCACACTATACCACTTTATAGGTAGAACAACTACCTTATAACAGTATCGCCAATAAATTCTTCTGTCCTTTATAATTTGTCATTCAATTTATGTGTCCATAAGCTATAACAAAAAGCACCTCTATTAGTATTTTGAGCAAATTGTTATCTGTTAGATCAATTAGGATTTAAAAAAAAAAAACCAAGATTTAGTTTTACCTTCAGTAATTTCTTCTCTAACAGTTTTCTTTATGGCGATCCAAGTTTCTAACCTATACCATTTTAATTTTCTCTGAAGAATTTGTTTTAATATTTCTAGCAAGGCAGGGCTATATGCAATAAATTCCCTCAGTTATATTTGCTTAAGAAAGTCTTTATTTCTCCTCCACTTGTGAAGGTTACTTTTGATGGATACAGAATACTATATTGGCACTTGAAAACATTTCACTTCTTTTCTTTTTGCTTGCATGGTTTCTGGAGAGAAGTTGAATCCAATTCTATTTATTTATTTGTTATTCCTCTATATGTAAAGTTCCTTCCCCCAACCCCCTTTTCTGGCTTATTTCAAGATTTTCTCTGTTCTTAATTTTTTTGAATTTGAATATGAGTACTTCCACCCATTAGAGAACAAAGCCTAAGGTCCTTAGGGCAACACTAAGGCTCTTCAGGACATGCCTTCAGTACCTCCTCAGGCTTAGGGAGACGTTTGGTGCAATGGGGAGAGTATGGGCTTCAGAGTTAGGTGCTAGACTCTTATCTCTCCTGCTGGCTTGCTGAGTGTTCCACGATTAACTATCTAAGGTCTCTGAGGGTCAGCTTCCTCAGTGTACTATGAAAGCAAAGAAATCACACTGACCTTCCTTGTGAGGTCAAAATGTCTCATACCCTTCCATACCTGCCCAGATGTACACTTCCTCTTCCTCCTTCCATATATCCACATGGAGCAGGGGGAGAAGGAGAGAGGGGCACACAGAGAGAGAGAGAATCTCAAGCAGGCTCTACACCCAGTGCAAAGACCAATGCGGGGCTTGATCTCAGGACCCTGAGATCATGACCTGAGCCAAAATCAAGGACTGAACGCTGAACTGACTAAGCCAGCCAGATGCCCCCTCCCTTCCGTATGGTCTGTTACTTGTATTTCACATGGCCTTTCTCCCTCACACCCCCTACCATGAAGAAGACCGAGTGTCTCTCTTGCCCCCATTTCATCCCTGTGTCTAAGTGTAGCTTTTTTGGATATTTATTCTGCTTGGTATTCTCTAAACTTCCTGGATTTTTTTCCCCCACCATTAATTTTGGAAAATTCTCAGTCATTATTGTTTCAAATATTTCTTCTCTTCTCTTTTTCCTTTTCTTCTTTCTTCCACTATGTGTATGTTACAGAGAAATGTTCTTGGAAATTTCTTGTTCTGGAAATTGTTCTGGAAAGTTCTTGGACATTTTGTTCCATCTTTTTCATTCTTTTTTCTCATTGCATTATAGTTCTGGAAGTTTCTATGGACATTTCCTCAAGATTACCGATTCTTTCCTCAGTAATGGCCAGTCTAATGATGAACTCATCGATGCATTCATTTCTGTTAATAGTGTTTTAATTTTCTAGCATTTCCTTTTGACTCTTAGAATTTCTACTCTCTGTTTACATTATCTATAGGTTCTTTTATGTTGTTCACTTTTCCCCTTAAAGTCCTTAACATATTAATCATAGTTGTTTTAATCTCTAGGTCTAATAAGTGCTACATTTCTGCCATATCTGAGTCTGTTTCTTATGCTTGCTTTGCCTCTTCAAACTGTGATTTTTGTCTTTTAGTATGCCTTGTAATTTTTTTGTTAGAAGTTGAACATGATGTGTTGGGTAAAAGGATCTGAGGTGAATGGGCCTTTGGTATTAGTTTTTAATGTTAATCTGGTGAGGAGTTGGGCTGTATTTGCTATAGGTTGTAACTGGATACTGCAGGCTACAGTTTTCTCTGGTACCTTGTTATTTTCTGTTCTGCTGTCTTTGGATTTCTTAGAAACTTTTTAAATAAGGTCTGAGATGTGTAGTTCTTTCAGTGTCTTTCCCTGTTGTTATACAGGAATCTTACTGATGTGCAGAGGTGAGGTGGGGGAAGGGAGGGCTTGTATAGTCCTAGTGTTGGGTCCCTGTCTTTTGGGGAGTCTGTGCCTCTGGACCATGAACTTCACTAGAACTTCTCGGGTTTTTCTTCCCCTTCAGTGGGATAGAATGGCTAGAGTGGGCTGCAGTTGAGTAGATCCCTTTCCTCTGGGTAGGTTAGGTTCGGAGAAAACCCCAGCAAGTTAGGGTTAACCAGTTCCCCCTGAGGCAGGTCTTACTAAGAACAGAGGACTCTTATGTATTTAAAAATGGGTTCTCTCCTTCCCCCACTGCTGGAAGCATGAAGGAATTTTTCTCTGATGTTCACTATGAGAACCTGGTCCATACCTGGAGGTAAAATCATAACTGTGAGGCCCCCGAGGCCTGGGCCTTCCTGCGGGCTTTAACTCACAGATGTGCCCAGAGTGAATCCATCAGTTAATCAGTTATAGCTTGGGGTCTCCCTCCCCCGCACCAGTTTCTGCAAAGATTTCTGCTCCTGGGATTCTGCTCGTGGAAGCTGTGATTCTCTGCATCAGCCTGTCTCTCAAGTTCTGGAAGCAGTGGTTTGCTTTCTGACTTCAATTCTGTGATGAATCTAAGATATGTTTTTGATTTTCAGTTTCTTCAGCTTTTTCTCCTTGAGAGGACAGGAGTGATGATGCCTTCCAAGTTCCTCACATGCTGAATTAGAATTAGAAATCTACTGAAAGCTGTTTTCTTTAAAAAAAAAAAAATACAAACCAGAGGTTAGGGTGGACAGAGGGAGGGTAAATTTTTATAAATGTACTGGATTATTTTTCAAAGTATTTTCCAGAGTCTACATTGGGTGGACTCCACTATTTACTCAATATGAGGTGAAGGTCAGGTAGAATAAATCAGCTGATTAACTGATCAGCACATTAGCTGATAAATCAATGACAAGATTTTCTCTACTTTTTTAAACCAGGAAAGCCTCAGTAGTTTTAACCTTAATATTTTCCATGGCAGGCTGACTTTACAGAGCTAATAAATTCCACCCGAAAGACTGAGATTAACAGCTTGCAGAGCAGAGTGACCTCCACTGAACGATGCCTTTTACTTCTGCTGCACTCGCTCCGTTTGGTCTGGAATCCTTGGAACTAGTTCAGGCTGTGCATTATTTCCGGCAGGAGAGAAGGGGAAAAACAGAGCAAACATTTCAACACACCTTCTAACTCTATTTGGCTTCTGCAGCCCACGCTCTGCAACCCGGTTCTGCATTTCTCTTGTGTCTTGACATAAATTATCCCTCAGTGGTGCAGTCAGGGCTCTGAAGCTGCTGCCTGCCGGCTGCCCGCTGGCACTGATGGCTCTTGGAGCTTCCCGCAGGGCAGAGCCTGAGGGTTCAGGCGCAGCCCTCCTTGTCTCGTCCTTATCTGCTCCTGCCTCTCCCAGGTCGCTCTCAAAAACATTAAGCTAGACTCTCCCAGTGCTTGATCTCTTCCCTGGCTCACAAATGGCAGTAGTGGCCTGACATCCCTGTATTTCTGTTCTAAGGGACCCAAGCCTCGGGCAAGAGATTTAATGCTATTTATAGCCAGGATGGTGGGTCCAGGGGGCAGGGCCAGGCTTCCAGACTGTGGACCCATTACAGGTAAGACTTGCTCTGGTGCTTCCCCTCCCCGGCACTCACTCCCCCGGCCCCTGCAGGTTCCCCGCTCTGAGGCCGGGCTCTGGTCCCACTGCCCACCACGATCACGAGCGGACTGTGGGCTGTCCGAGCGTGCAGAACGTGCCTCAGACCGGTGCCCTCTCCGGGTGGTGTCGCCCTGCCTGGTGATGGGACGGAGAAGGGTTTCCGACTGTCGGCTCCTGGACCCCGAGCGCCCGTGAGAGCGCGTCCAGAGCATCCCCAGTGCACCTAACCGTCTTCACCACATGCCGCCCCCTGACAAGCTGTCAGCAAAATGGCTTGGGGTGACCTGCTCACAGTTGGAAGAGAAGTGATGCAATTCTAGGGTGAAGATGGTGTGGGCTGGGAGAGGGGTGTCGGAGGTCTGGAGGCCCCTCTGACCTGTTTTTGTAAAAGCAGCCCTGGCCACAGCGGGGAGTTAGAAGTCACAATGCCAGGGAGCGCGGCCTCATGAGCAAAAGTGGGGATCTGCAAGACTGCGTTGCCTTTCAGAATGGTCTGTGTGTGTTTGTTAAGGAGAAGAGAAGAAAATGAACAGCTTGAGGGAACACAAAATAAAGATCTCCTGTTTTTAACCACCTAGTCAGCAGAAATGAGAATTAAGAAGTAAAGTGGTAAATGAGACTTGGTTTAAAAGTTTTCTTCTAAAATGAAGGGGAAGGATCCGTAATTACTCCAGTGTCCTTGGAGAGTTGATAACGTCCCCCAGGGTCTGCGGATGGACCGCCCAGTGAGGGCTCTTCTATGCTCACCCTTCTATAACACAAAACCAGAGGTAGTAATGTCCTTTCAGTACAATAGTGTTGCATAATCTCTGTCCTTCAGTACTTTTCATCCATTCTGTCGGTCCTTCCTGTAACCCCATGTGTGCTTGGGAAGCGGGGGAGCGGCCAGGGGCCAGGGTCTGGTCCGGCTCCCAGCACAGAGCGCTCCCAAGGACTGCACCGGCCGGCGGGTCGTCGCCTAACAGCAGGCAGGGAACACTGCTCCCTCGGACTCAAGCACCCGGGGATTTTCATCCTGTGGTAGCTGAGGAGCAAAGAACCTTGGGAACTTCGGTTTTGCCGAAGCCCTCCCACACGACCCTCCGTGATCATTACCTCTTGGGACATAAGTCTCCTCATTTTTTTTAAATATACATTTATTTGACAGAGAGAGAGAGATCACAAGTAGGCAGAGAGGGAGGGGAAGCAGGCTCCTCGCTGAGCAGAGAGCCCGATGCGGGGCTGGATCCCAGGACCCTGAGATCATGACCTGAGCCGAAGGCAGAGGCTTAACCCACTGAGCCACCCAGGCGCCCCGAGTCTCCTCGTTTGTAAAATGAGTTAGTGAGAGTAGTAATCAACGACTCTGACTACCTCCAACACTCTGAAAGCAAGCTAGATTGATATTTAAAAATTAGAGTTAGCTGCATTTTCATATTTATTGCCATCTTTAAAAGAACAAAATGAGGCTTTTTACCTGCTCTGCTGTTAAAGCTAGAAATGCCTTCCTTTCTTCTATGTTAGGCATCTGTAGGAGACAATAGCTCAGGACTGTGTTTACACTGGGAACCAGTGAAAACTCTGTCATTTGGCTGGTCCTACCCTGCAAACCAGTGTCGGTTCATCTGAAAGAGGAAAACATCACAGTGACCATTCACTTACCAGAGATGACCTTTCCAGGAGAATCGCTGCATGGCAAATGCCAAGGGCAGGAGAGCTGTAGAGGGCTGTCCGCAGCCGGGCTGGCCCCACTCACGTCCACCTGCTCTGCTGTAACGGCATCTGAAGCTTGCTTGTCGGACTCTTGGGGGCTAAGTTCAAGGCAGCGGAAAAACTTGGTTTGGAACGCGCTTACAACCCTAACAAATTAGAGGAGCAGATATTAAATCTAAGCCAATGACACAGGAACTAAAAGAGAATGCTGGTGGTGTGTCACTGCATGTAGGGGACATTATGTGATCGTCACAAAGACATGGCTGAGGAACCCAGAATATGTTCTGCCCGTGACACGTGCAGAAAGCTGAGATGGAGAACTTTTTTAAAAGAAGATGGTTAAAGTGTCTCCCAACCGTAGGCTTTGGCGGGTCAGTAAGGATTTTCTCCAGTGGGGCGTTCTGCCAGTGGCCAAGGCCAGGAGGCGGGGCAGAATGGGCCTGTTTGGGAAGGCAAGGACTCCAAGGACCCAGGAGGGGTTGAAAGGCAAGAGGCTGCACAGCTAAGGTCCGAGGGGCCTCTTACATCTGTTTCAGAGTTGTTTAAGACATATGTGTGTTTTACTCTCCTGTTGGCATCAAAGTGCATATATGGAGATGTGCTGTCACATTCGTGCGTTACTATCCAAACAATTCACGAACGGGCTGGAGTGCCTTCTGAGCGGGCACGTGCCAGGCCCCGGGCCGCCGGGGGGCCCATCTCCGTCAGGGCACAATGGGCTGGGCTGCCTCACTGCAGGTGTGCCCTGTCAACACTTGTCATTGGCTAAAGGAGGTCGGACTGATTGTCTTGATTTCCAGAGGGGGACAAAGCTAACTCACACAGTCTAGAGGGATCCTTAACTTGGGCGTTTTGGTTTGGTGGGGGCCCCTCGTCTCGCTGCCAGGTGCACTCTGCATCATAGAGACTCGAGGCCTGGACCAGCCCTGCCTGAGGGGGCCTGTGTGAGGCTGCTGGGGTCCAAGGGCATCAGACGGGTGTCCGATGGCTGCATATTGATGGTTTTCAAACCACAGATCCAAGTTCTTGAGCTGTTTGGACAAAGTAATTGGACTTAGTTGATTCTTCCATCATTAGAAAGATGGCCACATGAGGCATTTCTTAACGATAAACTACTAGGGGACACAGCAAGGAGTGACCCCAGGACCCTAGTCACCCACTATCGCTCAATTGTCACAGACCCCACCCCGGCTGCCTGGAGCTCCATGGATAGGACTTCTAGCCCAAGGTCAGCACTGAAACAGAGATGCTGGTGGGGGGAGTGGGAGCCTTATGTTGGATAGTGAGGAGGGTCGTGCAGAAAAAAATGGGGAGTGAGCCATGGAAGAGCAGGGAGGAGATGAGGATAAATTTGTCAACTTTGACTTCAAAATTTTCCTGTGATTTTACTCTCAATTGAGCTAGTTTTGTGCTAATTTTGTACACTAAAATGCACAGCTCTAATCTGGGTCTCCTGTATTTTTTTCCTATTTCTGTGTATTTTTGCCAAAGTTTCTAAATAACTACTTTATAAAGAAAAATGAAAGTTATTTTTGAAGTTTTTAGTGGAACAGTATATACCTATAGAAATACATTTTCCTTGGTTTAATTTTTTATACAGTTCCTGCCTATATTAAGTTTCATAATATTCATACATTTGTTAGTCTACCTACTGTGCCATTAACCGAGCCAGGTGCTGGGAAGTGTGGCCAACCAGAGGCCTGTCTCTGCCCACCAGGGGCGGGGTGGGCACTGTGGTGCTAGCTCAGACTTTTAGGGAAGAACATGCGCACACACACTTGGCATACACAACATGCCTCACAGAGAAGAATGGCTTTACCTCTCGTCTCAGTGCTGAGATTTCCAAAGACTTCAGGACGTCCCATTTCCAGCTGACACAATGGTCTTCAGCCCCAAATTGTAGGAAACAGGGATTTACATGCTTTCACTGAATGTGGATCAAAGAAAAGTGTCAGAAAGTAAGACTTGTCTTCCAGGTAATTATGCCATTAGTGACAAATTTTGAGCTTAAAAATACCAGAGAAAAATTCCCTGCTCAGGTGGATAAGACACAACAAATACAAGCTTCAAGCTTTTCAGGCCAGAAGCAACTGGTGGTGTGTTTTCCAGAACCACCGCTGTCTCCTTGCCTTCTCCAGCTGGTGATGGTACTGCCAGGTGCCAGCAAGGTTTATTGCCAGAAATGCACAAGTTTCTGGATTCATCTAAATGGTGCACTCTGTTCTTTGAAGCACATTTTCCCTCTTTACTCTCTAAAGCGGAGTCAAAAGTGGCGCAATGTGTGTTTTACGTATGTTTGTCCTGGTGGGACCAGAGATAGAACATTTCCAGAAACCAGGGGGCTTCGTGGCACCCCCCCCATCACTGTCCTATCTCACCACCCAGCACAGTTGTGTCAAAGCTCCAACATGGTGATGAGTAGTCCCTCATTTTTTTTTTTTTAAAGATTTTATTTATTTATTTGACAGACAGAGATCACAAGTAGGCAGAGAGAGAGAGGAGGAAGCAGGCTCCCCGCCGAGGAGAGAGCCCGATGTGGGGCTCGATCCCAGGACCCTGAGACCACGACCCGAGCTGAAGGCAGAGGCTTTAACCCACTGAGCCACCCAGGTGCCCCAGTAGTCCCTCATTTTGACATTGAACCTTGTGCTGATGATGTGTCCAGAGCTGTTGGTTATGTGGCTTCACCTCCCAGCTGGGTTGTAGACTCACCAAGTTCGGGCCATGACCCACATTTCTGCCACCCCTGTTTTCCCCCTGGCCATATTTGCGTGGATTAATCTGCAACATTCCACCACCTACCAGCCCGTCCTCAGATGATCACAAAGATGGGAAACCTAATGGTCCAACTGCCTGTCACGTATGAGCACGAGCAAGTATTTAGCTGGTGTGAAAGACGTCTCGAGAACCAGGGACTTGCTGCCGGTGCCACGGGGCTTACCGTCTGCTGGGGCGGACAGACGTCCCAGAGCTGCAGGAAGACCACACTTCGCTCTAGCACCTCAACTAGACCGTTCGTCACACAGGGTGAGTAGCTAGGATTCGCGACACGGTGGAGATGCGTAGACAGTACATGAAATCAGTACTGAGCTTTGACTCAAAGGCCTTGATGGGCCAACATAACCACTATGCGCCAATTTGGGCGCCTTGGGGCTGCAGAAAGGGGAGGTTTGTGGGCCCACAAACCAGCCTGTAATTCCCTGGAAAACTGTTCTTTCTTTTACCTGGGAGCACTTCAGCTGATTACTGAGAATGTCCCACCCTTCAAACAGGTCGTGGCTGCTTTAATTTTCTTTACGGACGGCGCTGTCCTTCCTGTGCTGTCGAATGTGTTTGACAGGGTTAAAAATAGCCTGTGGAGAAGCTGGAGGAGATCCTGAAAAAGCAGAGTGCAGAGAGCACGATTAAATGGGCCTTGTGTCGCTTTTCCCACGCTGCCCATGGGAGGCAGGCGGTCTGGGGAGAGGCCCTTCGTTTCATTGCTCCAGAGGCAGTGTGTGGTCGGTGCTGGCGCTGGAGTATAGGAGCTTGGTGGACCTCACGATGCCTTCGCCCGTGCAGGATCCCCCCAGGAGCTCCGCAGTCGCACCACCAGAAAAGAGCCACAGGGGCCGAGGGCCCGCCACGCGCAGGGCAGACGCCTGCTGGCTGGAGGGTGAGGCTGGGGAGCCCAGGGCTCCAGACTGACTTCCTGACCCCGGGCTGCCCGCTCCCCTGACCGGGGGCATGAGGACCCGGAGCACCGTCGCGACTCTCCAGGATTTCCTCTCCTCTGTTGTCCCCTCTGAGACGGCTGGTGCAGCTTCTCGGAAGGCTGTGTCGAATGCATCTGGAGACCCGTCCCAGGACCTGCTGAAGTACCAGTTTCTGCTCTGGGCAAGGAGAAGTGGCGGCATATGGGCTCACGGATGTCTTCACGGCGACTTTTGAGTCCAGCTTCTCAGCTCCGGGCAGGGGCAGTGCGGGGCTGCACCCTTCCGAGAGGGGACTGTCCTCCCCAGCCACCTGCTGGCTCTTCCAGGCCGCCTCCCGCAGGCTCCACCCGAGAGCCAGAAAGCCAGGTACTGTGCACAAGTATTTCATTCAACCCCATTACACCCTATCGAGTAAATGTTACTAGTATCCCTGTTTGAGTGAAAAGGAAACAGAAGAGAGTGAGACACACATGTAGTACGTGGTCAGGCCTGATACAGAGCCCCAGCCTCCTCATGTCAGGGGCTATGACTGTAATGTCTACCTCACACTCCCTCCTGGTTTTAAGATGTCTCTTTTCTGGGATTCAAAATGGCAGGAGCGAGCAATCTGATGGGTCCCGGCTGAACCTCTGCCCTCC
>ML101354.1:70659-97112 GCA_003697995.1 Taxidea taxus jeffersonii | reverse complement strand
TTTTTTTTTTTTTTATTCATTTGACAGAGATCACAAGTAGGCAGAGAGGCAGGCAGAGAGAGAGGAGGAAGCAAGCTCCCCACGGAGCAGAGAGCCCGATGTGGGACTCGGTCCCAGGACCCTGGGATCATGACCTGAGCCGAAGGCAGAGGCTTTAACCCACTCAGCCACCCAGGAGCCCAAAATTCTGTAATTTTGACTGCAAAAATGTACCTCTCCCATCAGTCTCAATATTGGGGGTGGGTGCAGAATTCCCTCTTACTCCATCAAAACAGGAGACTTCTTTTAGAGTTTAAGACAATATTCCCTCAGGCAGTCAAACATGTTTAGCTGTGGTAGAACCAAAAAGATGAGGTGTGGAGCACCTGGATGGCTCAGTGGGTTGGGCCTCTGCCTTTGGCTGGGGTCATGGGGTCATGATCTGGGAATCTTGGATCAAGCCCTGCTTCAGGCTCTCTGCTCAGCAGGGAGCCTGCTTCCTCCATCTCTCTGCCTGCCTCTCTGCCTACTTGTGATCTCTGTCAAATAAATAAATGAAATCTTAAAAATTAAAAAAAAAATTTTTTTAAAGATGAGGTGCAAAGAAAATAGAGGTAGA
Organism: Taxidea taxus jeffersonii; assembly: GCA_003697995.1. Lineage (NCBI taxonomy): Eukaryota > Metazoa > Chordata > Mammalia > Carnivora > Mustelidae > Taxidea > Taxidea taxus. The sequence continues at coordinate 96,514 of ML101354.1, read as the reverse complement.
AAGTAAAAGATTGGCCAGGTAAACTACCAAAGACACTGATACATTGGGGAAAAAGAAAAAAAGAGCTCAAGCTCTAAATTTCTTCTCATAATTTCTGTAGAATTAGAAGACACAAGCAAGGGGCGCCTGGTGGCTCAGTGGGTTAAAGCCTCTGCCTTTGGCTCAGGTCATGATCCCAGTGGGATGGAGCACTGGGCTCTCGGCTCAGCGGGAAGCCTGCTTCCTCCTCTCTCTCTGCCTACTTGTGATCTCTGTCAAATAAACAAATAAACTCTTAAAAAAAAAAAAAGACACAAGCAAGAAACATTAATATTTTGTTTCGAAATACATGGGGGGGGGAATGACCAGAAATAACCCTTGTACTGATACAGTTTAAGAAGGAAGTTATAAAAAAAAAAAAAAAAAAGGAAGTTATAGGGACGCCTGAGTGGCTCAGTGGGTTAAGCTGCTGCCTTCGGCTCAGGTCATGATCCCAGCGTCCTGGGATCGAGTCCCACATCGGGCTCCTTGCTTGGCAGGGAGCCTGCTCCTCCCTCTGCCTCTGCCTGCCTCTCTGTCTGCCTGTGCTCTCTCTCTAATAAATAAATGAAATCTTGAAAAAAAAAAGAAGGAAGTTATACTCGGACGCCTGGGTGGCTCAGTGGGTTAAGCTGCTGTCTTCAGCTCAGGTCATGATCCCAGCATCCTGGGATCAGAGTCCGGCGGGCTCTCTGCTCGGCAGGGAGCCTGCTTCTCTCCTCCCCTCTCTGCCTGCCTCTCTGCCTACTTGTGTGATCTCTGTCTATCAAATAAATAAATAAAATCTTTTTTAAAAAAGGAAGTTATACTATTTATTCAGATTTATTACCAATTTGACTTTTCCTAAGTGTCTGAACAGACAAAAAAAACCCTCATCAGAATTTCAGTTTTAAAATTGTGAGAGAGAAGTCTATACTGCACAGAAAAAAATTTCATTAATGAATTCCTTTTGGAAAATCTAAAAATAGTAGCATAACTGTCAGGGATATTTTCTTGTCAAAGAACACAGGATGTTTTGAAATTTTCATGGTAATACTTTCATAAAGTTTTACTATGTAATGTAAAATTTAACCTATTAACAACAACAAAATCAATTAAGGGGTGCCCGGGCAACTCAGTTAAGCATCTGATTTCAGCCCAGGTCATAATCTCAGGGTCCAGTTACCTGCTCAGTGGGGAGTCTCCTAGTCCCTCTGCCCTTCCCCCTCCCTCTCAAATACATTTTTTTAAAAAATCAACTAATGAAGAAGTCAATTAATCACACAAACTTAAGCAGAACACATTTCTACAAAACAAAAATGTTCACAATAACTTTTCCAAAGACCTCAAATGACTAACCACCAAGGATTAAGTAGTATTAACTGGTAACATTTTATTAATCAGAACCCATTCACTACCCACGGCTTACCATACATCTTTAGAATCACAATTCACAAAATTGGTTCTAGGTTCCTAGTCAGTAATCTGAGACCGCTAACAAAAATATTTTAACCCTGAATTACTTTATATTTTTATTCTATGGAACCTTTCATTCCAAATCCACATATAACAAGTGTTGTATCTGCCAGGGACACAGGCATATTCTCCTGAATATTAACCTGAAATTAATATAAAAAATACTACATAGCAGCTCAACATGGCCAAATTATAGATTATCTTGCTTGGATTTAATTTAGCCACCTTCACTTTCAGGATATGCAAATTTTCACATCTGAGTTACAATTAAGGATTTTGAGAACTAACTTTTCTTTATGCAAATATAACTTGGGTACTAAAATGACAAGAGAATACTTGCTAGGAATAACTCAAAAAACGTGGTCATCGGGCACCTGGGTGGTTCAGTGGGTTAAGCCTCTGCCTTTGGCTTGGGTCATGGCCTCAGGGTCCTGGGATCCAACCCCCGGTCAGGCTCTCTGCTCAGCAGGGAGCCTCCTCCCACCCCCACCCCCACCCCCGCCTGTCTCTCTGCCTACTAGAGATCTCTCTCTCTCTGCCAAATAAATAAATAGAATCTTTTAAAAAGGGGGGGGGGTAGGTCATTTTCTAATACAACCATAGTTTATCAGTAGCAAAAACACATACTTCCATCTTTCACACTGGAAAGAAGGAATTTTTCACAATAAATAATATTACCTGGCAAGTATTATACTCTCCTTTTACTAAACCCTTTAATTTCATTACAACCCTGTAAATCAGCAGGAAATACAGGTTATATGAATCGCCGTTTTATAAGACAGGGAATCCAGATGATTCCAAGGCCTTTGCACTACTGCATCTGCCAAAGTATGAAACAGCCATAACCCTTAGTAGATAGTGTCTCCTTCAAATTTTATATATAAAAAAATATTTAGCACTTTAGCTGAATAAAATCCTGACCTGATCACAAGCCTACCAATAACAGATCTGCCCAACTACTGAGCTAGATCACTGGAAGATGGGCAATAAATTCAACATTAAGTTTCAAACAAGATAAACCAGGATCATGGCCATGTTTCTAAAACAGAATTCAGTTTTCTAAATAAAATAGTCCTAACAAGGTATGGGTGAGACTATAAAAACGTATCTGGGAAAAAAAGTTCTGAGCTTAGGGACAAACACTGCTTCTAAGTATTTTTAAACACTGATCTAGCTCAAGGTAGACATACATAAAACCAACATACTTGGCCTGGACACTATCAGTCAGGTTGACTAGTTGGTATGCCAGCAAGCTCTATTTTCAGCAACTATCCTTGACTTTTCAAGTTCCCAAATGGGGGGAGAGGGGAGGAGGAAATCTTTTATTTTGCCTTTGATTTCTCTTATATTCTGCCGAACATTAACTTCATTTCAGAAAGGAGACTTGAATCTAAGATACTTCTGTGGTGGAGGGGATGGATAAAGCTTAAGAACTTTTGTATGAATCTAGGGGCGCCTGGGTGGCTCAGTCGTTAAGCGTCTCTGCCTTTGGCTCAGGTCACCATCCCAGGGTCCCTCCTGAGACTGAGCCCCATATGAGGCTCCCTGCTCGGCAAGAGGCCTGCTTCTCCCTCTCCCACTCCCCCTGCTTGAATTCCCTCGTCTCTCTGTCTCTCTCTCAAATAAATAAAAATCTTCAAAAAAACAAACAAACAAACAAACAACTTTTGTATGAATCCAAATGAGATGAGTAGAACAAATGGTCTTAAGTATGATAACCATAAGGCAAGTTTGCAGCTCAGGACAATCCTAGTTTATGCTGGCTATCCCAGCACTATTATGAACTGGTACCCCTTCGTTTCAAGGCATCCTGATTTGAATGATAAATCATGATGACCCTTTAATTATTATGGCAGTAATTACGACCCAGTTATTATGATGTAACCTCATTAACATGAATAGTTAATGAGCTCAAACCATACAATTATGTTGGCAAACCAATTTGTCAACTAGGGTATATCGGTATTTAACTGTACTAAATTGTTACTTGACCATTTCAGAAACAAAACTTTTTGTTTGTTGCTGTTCCTCACTACCCCTTAGCGGATTCTGTTTGACAGCTATCTAGGCTAATATTTGGAACATCTGCAAATTATCTGCCAACATCTCTCCCTCCTAAAAGTGTTATGACTGTACCATTAACTAAAAAGCTGCACCCATCAAGACAACCGGGGGGGGGTGCTTTTTAAAAAGCCAATCTGGGGCACCTGGGTGGGCTCAATTGGTTGGGCAACTGCCTTCAGCTCAGGTAATGATCCCGGAATCCCGGGATCGAGTCCCACATTCGGCTCCCGGCTCCACGGGGAGTCTGCTTCTCCCTCTGACCTTCTCCCCTCTCATGCTGTCTCTCACTGTCTCTCTCTCAAATAAATAAATAAAATCTTTAAAAAAAAAAAAAAAGCCAATTTGCAGAAATGCATGCATTAACCATACCCCAACACAGACACCATGACAAACCAAGAAAACAGTATGCAAACACACATTTTGAGATTACCTAAAATCCCTCATTCTAACTTCATTCACTGTGCCTTAAAATGGGATTTTTTTTTGGCTTATTTTTTTTTAGTAATGGCTACACTCAACCTGGAACTGGAACTCAGGACACCAAGATCAAGAGTCTCATGCTCTTCTGAGCCAGCCAGGTACCCCAAGATGGTATTGTTCTGGAAGTACAATGTTTCTTCAGAAAAGCATGAAGATATTTTATCTACTATTTATGATGGATACAAGTAACTGCTAAAGAAATAGGCACACTCCCAAGGTACTACCTTACTTAGTTACACATAGGTCTTTTGTGAGTGGCTTAGGAAAATAAGAGTACTCCGCTAAAGGTCAGCAGACAAGTTCTGGCTTTGCCATTTACTAGCCAACGAGTCATGTGACAGAGGAAAAAAAAAATCATCTCAAATTCACAATCCTGAACCATTAAATGGAAGTAACATTACCTAGTTCACTGATACTTGAAATAGGTAAAAAATGTCTGTGAAAGTGGTTCGTGAGTGAAGTTCTATATAAATGTGGCATTAAACAGTTTAAAATTTTAAACATTACCCTACTCCTATCACTACGGCTTAAATACACAAATATAAGGTAAAAAGAAAATCTGCAAAATCAGCCTACAGGCCTCTTTTTTTTTTTAATTATGCTTTCAACTTCTTAAAGTATTGGTAACTCATTTGTAAAATTCGGTACATTAAGTTACCAGACTGAAAATTCACTTGCTATACCAGGTTAAAGTCAGGAAATTTTTCCAGTATTTCATATTCCCTTGACTGAGCTATTAGACAATTATGATAAGCCTGCTTGTTTGTATAAACTTTCAGTGTGTTTTCTTGTACTTATTGAATCCAAATTTTGCTCAGACTATGTGTTCTACCTCATACAATTCAAGTTGAGACCTTTTCATGTAAAGGTGAAAAGGATTGCCTAGGTATGTGCACAGTAGTAAGAATTTATTCCCATCATCTCAGATCACAATGATTTCATTATATTCCACAGTTTGGAAAGCCAACAAAATAAACTGAAATTTGCTCACTACACACAATATTGTATGAAAGTCTAAAGTAGGGGTGCGGGGCGCTTGGGTGGCTCAGTGGGTTAAAGCCTCTGACTTCGGCTGGGGTCATGATCTCAGGGCCCTGGGATGGAGCCCCACGTCTCTGGCTCTCTGCTCAGCAGGGAGCCTGCTTCCTCCTCTCTCTCTGCCTGCCTCTCTACTTGTGATTTCTGCGGGTCAAATAAATAAAATCTTTTAAAAAAATAAATAAATAAATAAAGTAGGGGTTCCCAGCTGGCTCAGGTGATGGACTATGTGACTCTCGATCTTGGGGTCAGTGAGTTCAAGCTCCACATATGATGTAGTTTACTTAAAAATTTTTTGAAGTGCTTAAAAAAATAAACTCTAAACACAACAGAGCATTTGCTTTTTTTTTTTTGCTTTACTGAGCAGAGTATCCAATCCAGCTTATGTTTAGGCAGGAGAAAAAATATATACAATAAAGTTAACTCCATTAACTGAAAAGCAGTAATAAAAATTACTGGCCTAAGTAAAGAATTGACAGCAACCTGTTTTAAACTCATTACTAAAGTTAATTTGCTGGAGTGCCTGGGTGGCTCAGTTGTGGTTAAGCGTAGGGATCATGGTTTCGGCTCAGGGTTGTGAGATCAAGCCCTGCACCAGGCTTCTAGATGGCTGTGGAGCCTGCTTAGGAATCTCTCTCCCCGTCTCCCTGTACCCCTCCCCCTGATCAGGCCTTGCTCTCACTCCCTCTCTCTCTAAAATAAATCTATAAAGTTAATTTACTATTTACCCATTTTTCCCATAACATGTATTAAGGAGTTATTTTAAAACATGTCCCCACCTTTCACTGGCTACCAGAATAAGCTAGAGATAAGGCTCTGGTGTTTTAAAAGGACAGCTCTCAAGTAAGTAGACTCAAAATAAATGCATTCCTAGTATCGATGCATTCAGAGAGAGAATGAATAATCAACAGCGACCATCAAAACTTTACTCTTGCCCCACATGGAGCAATCATCACAGGGAAAAGATAAGGAAAGGACAAAGCCAGCAACTACCTCACAAACCCAAACGTACTTTATGCTGACCCCCTCTAATCTGAAAAACGTGAAATCTTCTCTTTTCTTTACCAATGTGGTTTATATATATGGGAGGGTAAGACTTGGTTAAGGAATGCTAAAAGGTAATAGATTTGACTCATATAGCTACAAATGTTATAAAAACTATCCCTTAGGCTTCAGACTTATTAAGTGATGGGAAGCTAATCTTCAAGGTGAACAGTCCTAGCCTATCTGGAATCCACCAGCATCCTTTTCCTGAACACAGCTTAGCTCTTCCTCTAGCACCATTAAATGATCCAGATAAATTGATTTCAATTCCCCAGGATATAACTAAATAATGCTACAAAGAAGTTTTAAGTTCAACAGGGCATGCAAAATAAAAAAGATACTGCAGGAACAAGAAAAGCTGGTATTTACATCCAACTACCCAAAACCAAATCATTCAAACTCACTTTTCCTTTCTTCCACTCCCACACCACATACTGTTCGGTGACTAAAACTATGGGGGATTTTAGTCACCACAAACAAAACTGAACTATTGTACCCAATATAAGAATGGACACAGATAGAGGCTGATTCCTGATGACTGCCTTTCTTTTCTTCCCTTCCAAAAAATTCCTATCTTGTGCCCAAAAGACAGTGGAGTTCCTCCCCACCTGGTAGATCCTATTTCCCACCCACTTTCTATTCTGAAGGAGATAATATTAAGGATGTGGCTCTCTCTAGAGATAGCACTCTCTCCAGTGCTATGCTGAATAACTAGTAAGGGTTTCATTAAAATTCCTCAACACCCAAATCGAAAATATTACTACTAAACTGTCACTCACTTGGAAGCTACAACCATGAGCTTCCAATTCAGTTTTTAAATTTAAAAAAATAAAAAGAAACAAACAACAACAAAAAAAACCTTCCTCCACATCCTTTTTGGTTATCATAGCAAGCTGACTCAAAACCTAAATTCTCACAGACCAGAAAGCATTCAAATATAATTTCAGGTTTCCTCCCAAGGAGACTAACAGATTAAGAGAGGAACCCCTTGGGTGCATAAGGGGGAAGAAGAAAAAACTTTCACTACCAGCACACCTACATGTTTCACTTTTAAACACTATTTCAAAGACAAATTGGACCTTGAGCTGTACTTCCCCATCTTATTTCACTCCCCCTCCCAAGAATCTTGTTCAATACAAAGAGACATTTAAGGATTTACAAAACAAAATTTAGTGCACTACACCTTTCTTCAATTTGAGTTCCTGGCCTTTTTTCCTAATTTTCAAATTCTCGAATCCTAATGTATGATGATACACTGGGACTACCCCTGTGGCTATACACATGACCAACCAAGCATTCAAGGAAAGCAAGGGCCCTATAAAACATTTTGAAAAGTAAGTGGCTTCAGTAATTACTAAAAAATCTGAACATCGATGGCACTGGATTCCAACCTTGTCTCACCCTGGAGAGCCTCTGAAGCACAGAAGCCACATTTAAGAATTTTGGTTTTTGTAACACTACAGTTTAACAGATATGGGGGTAATTCAAGGACGTAGGTACTTGATTAACTAAAGGGGGGACAATTTTAAAAAGCAGCCTGAGAATCACTAAAACGGACACAATGGACATTTCGATCAAGTTCTGAAAAAATGACTAAATCTAGAGGAGCAAAGAAGCAATGAACAAAGAACTGTTCAAAACTGCACACAAAGCCATTTATTTAAAAGAGAAAAAAGAAAACAGGATCTGCCGGGATGCCCTATATTCAAAATCCAAAAATCCAAGCGACGGGTGAGTGCCTGGGATAGGTTAAGATCCCCAATGAAGTACAGCAAACACGCATTCCAATCCCGGAGAGTGACCAAGCTACAATTACTAAACGTTATTTGAAATAACTTTATTTTCCCACAGGTCTTTTCAATTTATCATGATGGTTCATGTAAATAGGAAAATCAACATTTTTACAAGCTGGTAAACTAAGACCCGGGTACTTGTGGGACTGAGAGTCATGGTCTCCTTGTTCCCTGTTCAAAGCTCTATCCGCCAGAACCTCCAGCTAACGGTGCCAGAAAATGATTACAAGAACTTCGAGCTCTCCAGGATAAGGCCCAGGAAAGGGACCGTGAGGTTTCTCTAGACCTCCCCAGAAGAAGGCGAGGTTGAACGGAAAGCCTAAAAAACCCTCAAAACAAGGTGTGTCGGCCTACAGAAAGGAAATCCGATCGCAGCATCTCAGCTGGCCTCCGCTCAAGGATGAACTGCAGTGATTACCACTCTGTCCTTCCCCAACCCTCACCCAAGACTGCCCTCCACCACAAACCCAAAGCAGCCCTCCGCTCGCAAGGATTCTCCTTTGTGAGACTCCACAGCCGCCGCCCCACACTGGGCCTCCGGGGACAGGCCACCGCCCCCACCCGCCATATTTCTGTGAAAGGCGCCGCGCTGCAGCTCCTGGTGCTACTCTCCCTCATGTGGCGGGTGTTTCTTCCCCCATCACCCCACCCAATTGTTCTCCACATCCTAAGATGGCCCAGATGCTCCCCTGGGGCTCGCTCGCCCGGAGATAGCACCCGCCATCTCCTCCCCCTCCCCCGCCCCGGGACTCGCCCTCCCCCCAGCCGCCATTTTACAACCAACTCCTCCACCCTTTCCCCTCGGCCTCCTGGACCGCGAGTGTGTGTAGCAGAAGACGCCAAAGGGGTCAAATTCCCGGTCTAGGGCCTCCCGCGGCTCCGGGATCCCACAGGACACTTCCTACTTTCCGAATCCACGTCCCCGGCCAAGCTCGGAGACGATGCCGCCATTTTGTCTCCTGCTCCCGGCCTCTGTGGGCGGCGGCGAAGGGTCCGAGAATTCCAGCCCCCTGTTGCCCCCCCAACTCACCGTCGTATCGCTCAGCCTGCTCGGCCAGCTTCGCCTGGTACACCAGATCCTCCCGATCATCCATAGCGGCAGCGGCTCCGACAGGGTCTGCGCGACGGATGCAAGCGGATAGCGTCTCCGACTCTCTCAGCCTCTCGCTCCGCGTCCGGGCAGCAAAAATGGCGGCGCCTCAATCCGGGACTTCCGCCTGCGCACGCGGACAACTGCTCAGCTCTATGGCAACCGCTCCCTGGCAACTGGCGCGGGGGGCGGGTCCGGGAGCTCAGAGCCCGAAGAGGCTGGAACCAGCTAGGCGTCCCTCCTCCGTGGGCTCCGAGGGCGTTGGAGGGCTGAGGCGGGAACTGCGACGGCCGGGAGGGAGAGCAGACCCGAGACAGAGTTGGGGGTGCTGCCTGGACCAATTCTGAAGAGAGTGAGGGACGGATCCGGACCTGTGTGGAGGGCCCACGCCTAGACCTGAGGGCAGAGAAAGCTCTAACGGGTTTTGTAATGGCAGGCCTTCCTCACTGAAACCAAGTTATCTACCTTACCCGTTTTCTCAGCCAAGCCCAGTCCTGGGTCTTTTTTACACCCTTTGACACGGGGTAAAGAGTGGGGGTCTGCTATAAATGGTAAGGGAAGTGGCCTCCCAGTTTTCGCACCTCAGCTCACATAAAAAAGATTTTGCAGTCTGTCTTCTCCTCCCTTTTAGCCTTCCTTTTCACCCTAGGCGCGAATAGGAAAAAGGAAGTTAGAGAAGTCTAGTCTGGACTGCAAGTTGTGAAAGAGTGGGGCCAAGATTAATCGAGATTGAAGAGGCAGAAGTGGGAAAGAACCCGGCCTGTTTTGCTTCCCAGTGGATCCCCAGCACCTTGTACTCCATAAAGTATTGGTTGCAAGGCTGGAGCTCAGGTTAGAATACAAAACATTTGGTGGGGTGTGCAATAGATGTAGAATAAAAACGAGGTTGGGGGCTTCTGCTTGGCTTAGTCTGTAGAGCCCGCAACTCTCAATCCCGAGTCCTGAGTTAAAGTCCCACATTGGGCATGGAACCTACTTAAAAAAAAAACCACCACCAAAAAAAACACCCAAAAAACAAAAAACTTAGGTTGGAACCAAATTATGAAGAGCCTTAGAGGCACCTTATTCCGTGGGCACAAGGGAGTTATGGTTCTATGATTTTGCATGGAGGTTGCCATCATAGATAGACTTTGAAAAGATCAATAAAGATTGCACAGCAGGCCGTGCAGAGCTGCTGCCCCAGAGCCATCTGTGCTGCCCAGCAAGGGATAATGCCACCACATCCTCCGGCAAGGCTCTAGATGGGCAGCCCTTGGGCGCTCCTCCTTCAAACTGTTTGCAGTCAAAGTTCCAAAGACAGCAGAAAACGTTCGTGCTCTGAGCACTGGGGAGAAAGGATTTGGTTATGAAGATTCCTGCTTTCACAGGATTGTATGTGCCAATGTGGTGACTTCACACACCATCAATGGCAATGGTGGCAAGGCCATCTATGGGGAAAAATTTGATGATGAAAATTTCCTCCTGAAGCATATAGGTTCTAGCATTTGTGTGTGGCAAATGCAGGACCCAAAACAGTTTTTCATCTGCACTGCCAAGATTGAGAGATTGGAAGGATGGCAAGCATGTGGTCTTTGGCAAGGTGAAAGAGGGCGTGGATATTGTGGAAGCCATGGAGAGTGTTGGGTACAGAAATGGCAAGATCAGCAAGATGATCACCATTGCTACTGTGGACAAATCTAACAAATTTGACTTGTGTTTTGACTACCACAACATTCCTTCTGTAGCTGGGGAGAGCACCTCTTCCACACCCATCTGGTTGAAATATCCTATAATCTTTGTGCTCTCATTGCAGTTCTATGCATTACATATTTTCTTTACTCCCCTCCACGTCTAGCTGGATTGCAAAGTTACATTTATGATTATAAAATAAAAATTATACAAAAAAGATCGCACAGTCATGATTAAAGAGATTAAACTATCAGGCCATAATAATACAGGTAAAAGGTAATACATGGTTGTGGTGAAAATGGGAAGGAAAGGACAAATAGGAATAGTATTGCAGAGAAAAGCTGCAAGAGTGTGTAGGTAGGGGCACCTGGCTGCCTCAGTTGGTAGAGCATGCAGCTCTTGATCTCAGGGTTGTGAGTTTGAGTCCCATTCTGGGCGTAGAGATTACTTAAAAAGTAACATCTTTAGGGACGCCTGGGTGGCTCAGTTGGTTAAGCGGCTACCTTCGGCTCGGGTCATGATCTCAGCGTCCTGGGATCGAGTCCCACATCGGGCTCCTTGCTCCGCGGGGAGCCTGCTTCTCCCTCTGACTCTCCCTGCCTCTCTGTCTGCCTGTGCTTGCTCTCGCTCTCTCTCTCTCTGACAAATAAATAAAATCTTAAAAAAAAAAAAAGTAACATCTTTAAAAAAAATAAATACTTGGGGGACCTGGGTGGCTGAGTTGGTTAAGCGCCTGCCTTCAGCTCAGGTCATGATCCCAGTGTCCTGGGATTGAGTCCCGCATCGGGCTCCTTGCTTGGCAGGGAGCCTGCTTCTCCCTCTGCCTGCCTCTCTGTCTGCCTGTGCTCTCTCTCTCTCTGACAAATAAATAAATAAATTTTTTTTAAAAAGTAAAAGCTTCACATAAATCAAATTCAGCAACATAGTAAAAGTATTATACAACATGACCAAGTGGGAGTTAACCAGGAATGCAAAGATGTTTTAGGAAAATCAATGTAATTAATATCCTACATTAATAGAATGAAGGGGTAAAAATAACATGATCAGCTCTACTGATACCAAAAAAAGCACTTAACAGCGAGCCTGGCTGGCTCGGTTGGTAGAACATGTGACTCTTCATCTCAGGTTAGTAAGTTTGAGCCCCAAGCTTGGTGTAGAGATTACTTTAAAAAATAAGGGACGGGGCACCTGGGTGGCTTAGTGGGTTAAAGCCTCTGCCTTCAGCTCAGGTCATGATCCCAGGGTCCTGGGATCGAGCCCCACATCAGGCTCTCTGCTCAGCGGGAAGCCTGCTTCCTCCTCTCTCTCTCTCTGCCTGCCTCTCTGCCTACTTGTGATCTCTGTCAAATAAATAAATAAATTCTTTAAAAATAAAAAAAAATTAAAAAAATAAGGGACGCCTGGGTGGCTCAGTTGGTTAAGCGGCTGCCTTCGGCTCAGGTCATGATCCCAGTGTCCTGGGATTGAGTCCCGCATCGGGCTCCTTGCTTGGCAGGGAGCCTGCTTCTCCCTCTGCCTGCCTCTCTGTCTGCCTGTGCTCTCTCTCTCTCTCTCTCTCTCTCTCTCTAACAAATAAATAAAAATTTTAAGAAATCTTTAAAAAATAAAATAAAATCCTTAAAAACAATGACTTTTCATGGTAATAAACTAGGAATAGGAGGGAACTTCCTCAACATAATAAAGGCCATATATTAAAAACCCACAGCTAACAGCATACTCAGTGGTGAAAGACCATAAATGAGATAAAGTGCTCCCTTTCTCCAGCTACTTAGTATAGTACTGGAAGATCTAGCCAGAGAATTTAGGAAATACAAAGAATTAAAAGGCACTCAGATTATAAAGGAAGGAGTAAAATGATTTCTGTTTGCAGACTTGGCCTTATAAGTAGAAAACCCTAAAGGTTCCAACAACAAAACAAAAAAAACTGCTAGAACTTTTTTTTTTAAGATTTTATTTATTTGGCAGAGAGAAAGAGGGAGAGAGAGAGAGAGAGAGAGAGAGAGCACAAGCCCAGAGAGTGGCAGGCAGAGGGAAAGGAAAAGCAGGCTCTCCACTGAACAGAGAGCCTAGGGATACCTTGGTGGCTCAGTTGATGGAGCAGCTGCCTTTGGCTCGGGTCATGATCCGGGGTCCTAGGATCAAGCTCTGCATGGGACGGACTGCCTGCTCGGTGGACAGTCTGCTTCTCCCTCTGCCCCTCCGCTGCATGTGCGCTCCTCTCTCTCTCAATCTCAAATAAATAAATAAATAAAATATTAAAAAAAAAAAAAAAAACAGCCCAATGTGGAACTGGAACCTAGGACTCTGGGGTCATGACCTGAGTTGAAGACAGACACTCAACCAGCTGAGCCATCCAGGCATCCCTGTTTGAACCTATATCTTTTTAAAGATTTTACTTGTTTATTTGACAGAAACACAGTGAGAAAGGGAACACAAGTGGAGGGAGTGGGAGAGGGAGATGCAGGCTCCCCACTGAACTGTGAGCCCAATGTGGGGCTCAATCGCAGGACCCTGGGATCATGACCTGAGCTGAAGGCATAGGCCTAACGACTAAGCCACCCTAACCTAACTCAGTAAAGTTGAAGGATACAAAATCAACACACAAAATCAGTTGTATTTTTTAATGACTTTTAATCAGAAACTTTCAAATTTTTTAATTTTTAAAATTTTTAATTGTTTTTAAGCTCCACAGCCAACATGGGGCTTGAACTTACAAGCCTGAGACCAAGAGTCAAATGCCCTGCAAACTGAGCTTGCTAAACGCCCAAAATTTTTAATTTTTTATATACTTCTATAGTGTTTGAACATATAAAAGCAAGCATATGTTACTTTTATAATGAAAAAAAAAAACTAACAGCTACAACAAACTATTTTTCTAGTTTCTTTTAATGTCTGTACCTTCAAGGCTGCTTATTTCTCATTTTCAATTCCTGAGAATGACAATGGCGCTTTGTGTGACACCCACTGAATCTCTAATTTACCCAGTTCCTGGGTTTTTTTCTGACAATGTACTAGAGTTCAATACAAAGTATTAAGACAAAAAATCAGTTGTATTTTTGTATAGTAGTGAATGGACAATGCAAAACAATTCAAATGAATAGCCAGGTACCCTGGAAGATTCAATATTGCTAAGACAACAATACTACAGATTTGATGCAATCCCTACCAAAATCCCAAGACTTTTTTTCCCCCCAGAAATGAATTAAAGTGGCTGAAGTTGCTGACCTCTAGAAATCCTTTCCAACTCAATCAAAAACATTACTACGATTAAGGTCATGGGTTCTGTTCTCAGACTCCTTGGGTTCCGTGGCTCCTATAACCTGTGCAAGGGAAGCAAATTACTCAACTTCTTTAAGCCTCTGTTTTCTTCTCTATAAAATGGGAATGATATTTTCCTCATACAAATGAGACTTGAAAGGGAGATTCTACGAGAAGAACCTGATACTCAATGAAGGTTAGCTACATTTATTAATGTTTCTATGGTTCAAGCTTGAGCAAGAATCAGAAGTTAGTGTCATAAAAAAATGAATGAGGGGCACATGGGTGGCTCAGTAGCATCTGCCTTCGGCTCAAGTCATGATCTGAGGGTCCTGGAATCGAGCCCCACATCGGGCTCCCTGTGCAGCAGGGAGCTTGCTTCTCCCTTTTCCTCTGCCTGCTGCTCCCCCTGCTTGCGCTCTCTCTCTCTCTCTGTCAACAACAGCAACAAAACTAAATAAAAATAAATGAAAATTAAAAACCAATGAGAAGAGTTCAAAAACTAGGAGGTTGTCAGCCATATTAAATTCTGCAGAGGCATCGAGATAAGCCACAATGAAAAGCCATTGGAAATAGCAATTAGGTCACGAGTGACCTTCAAGAGCAGTTTTGAAGGGATGTTGGAGGCCAGACTGCATTTGACTGAAGCACAAAGGAGGCAAGAAAGTAGGAACGGTAAGTATGGAATTCTCTTGAGAAGAATAGCAGTGATGAGGTAGAGAGTGGTCATTTCAGAGAAATGAGTGGCCAACAGAGGTGGCCAGGCTGGCCCATGTTTTCACAAAATGTAATTCAGCCTCCAAAGCCAGCTTTGCTGCCATGATGACGGCAGGGCTGCCATGGACATGCAGAGATTTGAGGTGACCTCCTTTCAACCACTTGGTATTCTCTCCTGAACAGTGTCTCCTGAGACCGGCCGAGGTCTGTCTGAAGGTGCCTCTCTTCCCAAGAAACTGCTGAGAAGGCAGAAATCTTAAACCGAGATTGATTCTCTGACTGTACTGCCTGTCCTCTCAACAAACAGAACACAAGGGACAGAAATAATTGATAGGGCTACAAAAGTATAAACAGAAACATTTTTAAAAATTTTAATCCCCCCCAGGGCGCCTGGTGGCTCAGTCGGTTAAGCGTCTGCCTTCAGCTCAGGTCATGATCCCAGGGTCCTGGGATCAAGGACTACATCAGCTCCCCCGCTCAGTGGGAGGCCTGCTTCTCCCTCCCCCACTCCCCCTGCTTCTGTTCCCACTCTCACTGTGTCTCTGTCAAATAAATAAATAAAATATTTTAAAAAACTGTTTTTAATCTCCATATAGCTAACACACAGTGTTACCTTAGCTTCCCGTGTGCAATATGGTGATGCGAAAACTCTTTACATTACTCAGTGCTCATTGTGGTAAATTAATCCTTAATCCCCATCACCAAGTCCACCCCCTCCACCTCCCCTCCACTAACCCTCAGTTTGCTCTCTACAGTGAAAAGTGTTTTGGAGCCATCCAGCTCTTGATCTCAGCTCAGGGCTTGATCTCAGGGCTGCGAGTTTCAAAAAACTCACAGAGTTGTTTGTTGTTGTTTTTTTTAAAGAGCCTATGTTTAAAAAAAAAGGAGTTTTTGTTTAATTTTAAGAGAGAGAGAGATTGCATATATGATTGGGTTGGGGGGGGTGGGCCTGTCAGAAGCAGAGGGAGAGAGAGAATCTTTTTTTTTTTTAAAGAGGAACCAACAGCCTTCTTTTTTTTTTTTTTAAGATTTTATTTATTTATTTGACAGACAGAGATCACAAGTAGGCAGAGAGGCAGGGGAGAAGCAGGCTCCCTGCTGAGCAGAGAGCCCGATGCGGGGCTCGATCCCACGACCCTGAGACCATGACCCTGAGACCATGACCCTGAGACCATGACCTAAGCCGAAGGCAGAGGCTTTAACCCACTGAACCACCCAGGCGCCCCAAGAGAGAGAATCTTAAGATGGCTGTCCAGTGTGGAGCCCAATGCAGGACTCCATCTCATGACCCTGAGATCATGACCCGAGCCAAAATCAAGAATCGATCCTTAATTGACTGAACCACCCAGGCACCCTTACTTGTTTCATTTCTTTTTTTCTTTTTTAAGATTTTGTTTATTTATTTGACAGAGAGAGAGAGAGATCACAAGTAGGCAGAGAGAGAGGGGGAAGCAGGCTCCCCGCCGAGCAGAGAGCCCAATGCAGGGCTCAATCCCAGGACCCTGAGATCATGACCTGAGCCGAACGAAGGCAGAGATTCAACCCACTGAGCCACCCGGGTGCCCCTCTTATTTCGTTTATTAAATTACACATATGAGTGAGATCATAAGGTATTTGTCTTTCTCTAACTGGTTATTTTACTTTGCATTATATTCTGTAGATCCATCCATGTTGTTGCAAGTGGCAAGATTTCATTCTTTTTTATGGCTGAGTAATATTCTTTTTTTTTTTGCCATATTAATTTAATTTTATTTTTGTTTGTTTTGACATTAGCATTCTTTTTTTTTTAATTTAAGCTTTATTTAAACATATAATGTAACCCCACCACCCTCTCCCAACCCCTCTCCCCCCCACCCCCCTCAGTTTGTTTTATGACATTAAGAGTCTCTTTTGGTTTGTCTCCCTCCCGATCCCATCTTGTTTCATTTTTACTTTTCCTACCACCTTAACTCCCACCCCCGTTGCATCTCCACTTCCTCATATCAGGGAGATCATGTGATAGTTGTCTTTCTCCAGTTGACTTATTTCGCTAAGCATAATACGCTCTAGTTCCATCCATGTCATCGCAAATGGTAAGATTTCATTTCTTTTGATGGCTGCATAGTATTCCATTGTATATATATACCACCTCTTCTTTATCCATTCATCTGTTGATGGACATCTAGGTTCTTTCCATAACTTGGCTATTGTGGACATTGCTGCTATAAACATTTGGGTACACGTGCCCCTTTGGATCACTACGTTTGTATCTTTAGGGTAAATACCCAGTAGTGCAATTGCTGGGTCATAAGGTAGCTCTATTTTCAATTTTTTGAGGAACCTCCATGCTGTTTTCCAGAGTGGTTGCACCAGCTTGCATTCCCACCAACAGTGTAGGAGGGTTCCCCTTTCACTACATCCTCGCCAGCATCTGTCATTTCCTGACTTGTTCATTTTAGCCATTCTGACTGGTGTGAGGTGGTATCTCATTGTGGTTTTGATTTGTATTTCCCTGATGCCCAGGGCTGAATAATATTCTATCATGTATATATGTACCACATCTTAGTCCATTCATCTATTGGTGGACACTTGGATTGCTTCCATAGTTTGGCTATTGCAAATAATGTTGCAATAAAAATAAGTGTGCATATATCTTCTTTAAAAATATTTTGGGGCACCTGGGTGGCTCATTGGGTTAACCCTCTGCCTTCGGTTCAGGTAATGATCTCAGGGGCCTGGGATCAAGCCCCACATCGGGCTCTCTGCTCAGCAGGGAGACTGCTTCTTCTCTCTGCCTGCCTCTCTGCCTACTTGTGATCTGTTAAATAAATAAAATCCTTAAAAATATTTTTTTCTTCTCTGCCTACTTGTGATTTCTATCTGTCAGATAAATAAATAAAATCTTTTTAAAAAGGGGGGGGGGTGCCTGGCTGGCTCAGTGGGTTAAAGCCTCTGCCTTCGGCTCAGGTCATGATCTCAGGGTCCTGGGATCGAGTCCTGCATTGGGCTCTCTGCTCAGCAGGGATCCTGCTTCCTCCTCTCTCTCTCTCTGCCTGCCTCTACGCCTACTTGTGATTTCTATCTGTCAGATAAATAAATAAAATCTTTAAAAAATATATTTTATTTCTTGCAAGGGAGTGTGAGCAAGCAAAGGAGAATGAGGGAGTAGGGGAGGGGCAGAGGGAGAAGCAGACTCCCCATTGAGCAGAGATCCTGATTCAGAACTCAATCCCAGGACCCTGGAATCATGACCTGAACAGAAGGCAGACATGTAACCAACTGAGGCACACAGGTGCCCTGCATATATCTTTTTTAATTACTGTTTTGTTATTCTTGGGGTAAATACCCAGTAGTGGAATTACTAGATCACGTGGTAGTTCTAATTTTAGCTTTTTTGAGGAAAATCCACCGTTTTTCACAGTGGCTGCACCAGTTTGCATTCCCAAAAGTGTAAGAGGGTTCCTTTTTCTCCACATCCTTGCTAACACTCGTTGTTTCTTATGTTTTTGATTTTAGGCATTCTCACAGTTGTGAGGTGATATTTCATTGTGGTTTTGATTTGAATTTCCATGATGAGTGATGTTGAACATCTTGTCATGTATAAGTTATTTATGTATTTTGGATACTAAGACTTTACTGGATATGTCATTTGCAAATATCGTCTCCCATTCAGTAGATTGTTTTTTCATTTTGATGGTTGGTGGTTGTCCACGAGCTTTTCATTTTTACATTAGTCCCAATAGTTTATTTTTGCTTTTATTTCCCTTGCCTCAGTAGACATACCTAGAACATTGTTGCTATGGTCAGTGTCAGATAAATTACTCTCTTACTAGGACTTTTCTGATTTTAGGTCTCACGTTTAGCTCCTTTATCCACTTTGGATTTTTTTCTTAAAGATTTTGGGACGCCTGGGTGGCTCAGTTGGTTAAGCGGCTGCCTTCGGCTCAGGGCATGATCCCAGAGTCCTGGGATCGAGTCCCACATCAGGCTCCTTGTTCGGCAGGGAGCCTGCTTCTCCCTCTGTCTCTGTCTGCCTGTGCTCGCTCTCTCTCTCTCTCTAATAAATAAATAAAATCTTTAAAAAAATAAAAAAAAGATTTTATTTATTTATTTGACAAAGAGACAGCAAGAAAGGAAACAGAGGTAGGAGGGTGAGAGAGGAGGAAGCAGGCTCCCGCTGAGCAGAGAGCCCGATGTGGGGCTCGATCCCAGGAGCCTGGGATCATGACCTGAGCCAAAGGCAGAGGCTTTAACCCACTGAGCCACCCAGGCGCCCCAGGGATCGTGAGTTTTAAGCCTGACATTGGGTGTAGTGATTACTTAAATAAAACTTGAAAAAAAATCCAAAAATGAGGCACCTGGGTGTCTCAGTCGTCAACCCTCTCTCTGTCTGCCTCTCTGCCTACTTGTGATCTCTGTCAAATAAATAAATAAAATCTTAAAAAAAAAAAAAAAAACTCACAACCCCGAGATCAAGAGTCACACACTGCTCTGACTGAGCCAGCTGGTGTCCCCATTTTTGGATTTATTTTTGTGTGTGGTGTAAGAAAGTGATCTAGTTTCATTCTTTTGCATGTTGCTCCAGTTTCCCAGACACCATTTGTTGAGAAGACTGTCTTTTTCCCATTGTATATTCTTGCCTCCTTTGTCAAAGATTAACTGACTGTATAATTGTGGGTTTATTACTGAACTCTCTATTCTGTTCCACTGATCTGTGTGTCTATTTTTATGTGCCCACCATACTGTTTTGATTACTACAGCTTTGTAGTGTGTCTTGAAATCTGGGATTGTGATACCTACAGCTTTGTTTTTCCTTTTCAAGACTGCTTTGGCTATTTAGAGTCTTTTGTGGTTCCATTCAAATTTTAGGATTATTCTAGTTCTGGGACACCTGGGTGGCTCAGTTGGTGAAGCATCTTCCTCCAGCTCAGGTCACGATCCCAGGGTCCTGGGATCAAGCCCCACAACAGGCTCTCTGCTCAGCAGGGAACCTGCTTCCTCCTCTCTCTCTGCCTGCCTCTCTGCCTACTTGGGATCTCTGTCTGTCAAATAAATAAAATCTTTTTAAAATTTTTAAAAATTTTATTCTAGGATTATTTTAGTTCTGTGAAAAATATTGTTGGTATTTTGATAGGGATTGCACTAAATCCCTAGATTGCTTTGGGTAGTACAGACATTTTAACAATATTTGTTCTTCCAATCTACGAGCATGAAATGTCTTTCCATTTCTTTGTGTTGTCTTCATTTCTTTCACCAGCGTTTTATAGTTTTCAAAGTATAGGTTTTTCATCTCCTTGGTTGAGTTTATTCCTAGGTATTTTATTATTTCTGGTGCAATTATACATGGAATTGTTTTAATTTCTCTTTCTACTACTTTATTATTAGTGTGTAGAAATGCAATGAATTTTTTTTTAAGATTTTATTTATTTATTTGACAGAGAGAAAGAGACATCGAGAGAAGAGATCAGGCAGGGGAAGTGGTAGGGGGAGAAGTAGGCTTGGACCCTGGGATCATGACCTGAGTAGAAGCCAGACGCGTAATGACTGAGGCAACCAGGTGGCCCTGCAATGGATTTCTGTACTTTGATTTTGTATCCTGTGACCATACTGAATTCACCTATCAATTCTAGTAGTTCTTAGTGTCTTGGAGTCTTTAGGATTTTCTATATATAGTATCATGTCTTCTGTAAATAAAGGTTTTTTTTTTAAGTTCATTTATTTATTTATTTATTTGGGGGGAGGAGGGGCAGAGGGAGAGGGAAAGAGTCTCAAGCAGACTTCTTCACACTGAACGCAGAGTCCGAAGTGGGGCTTGATCTCACGATCCGGAAACCATGACCCGAGCTGAAACCAAGAATTGGCTTCATCCTTCTAGCTCATTAAATATAGGACACATGACTGCACAGAGGGGCATAGAAACCATGGAATTGGTCTCAGCTTCATTCTTCATCTCTTCCATTGCCATCCTCATTGAAAAGGCAACTACAGTAGAAAATGCAGTGCTAAAATTCAGAATATCTTCCTCTACTGCAGTATTTATTTTCCTTTTTGTGATAAAAGAATAGGGCACAGGGTGCCTGGGTTGCTCAGTTGATTAAGCCGCTGCTTTCGGCTCAGGTCATGATTCTGGAGTCCTGGGATCCAGTCCCACATTAGGCTACTTGCTCAATAAGGAACCTGGTTTTCCCTCTACCTGACACTCCCCCTGCTCATGCTCTCTCTCTAATAAAGAAATAAAATTGCAAAAAGAAAGACATGAGGCATGTGCCTGGGTGGCCCAGTCAGGTAAGCGACTGCCTTTGGCTCAGGTCATGATCCTGGAGTCCCAGAATCAAGTCCCACATCGGGCTCCCAGCTCCACAGGGAGTCTGCTTCTCCCTCTGACCTTCTCCCCTCTCATGCTCTCTCTTACTCTCTCTCTCAAAATAAATAAATAAAATCTTTTAAAAAAAAAAGGAAAGAAAGAGGCGAGGCAATAAATGTGTTCATGAGTGCCAACTGTTTAATTCATCAAACCAACTTGATACTTCAGACCTTCAAAGCTATGGCCTGAAAGTTGTGTAGGTTAAGAGATGTACTTCTCAGTGGCAGTACTGAACTGCCTTTATCTGTAAATTTTAAAGTTTGATTGTATAAATTATCAGTCCCTCCTAAAAGGCATCTAATCCAGGATGTTGAATGAGATTATTGCCATTTTATTTATTTATTTGACAGAGAGAGAGAGAGACAGAAAGTGTGCACAAGCAGGGGGAGGGCCAGGCAGAGGGAGGAGAAGCAGGCTCCCCAGTGACTGGGGCTTGATCTCAGGACCGCGAGATCATGACCCAAACTGAAGGCAGATGCTTAACCAACTGAGCCACCCAGATGCCCTGGATTATCGCCATTTTATATGATATTTTTGTAAAATGTAGCTTAGTCATAATCTCACACTGAAGATTTTGTATAACTTCTACTGTTTTTATATTTTTTAAGATTTATTTATTTATTTATTTATTTGACAGACAGAGATCACAAGTAGGCAGAGAGGCAGGCAGAGAGAGAAGAGGAAGCAGGCTCCCCGCTGAGCAGAGAGCCGGATTCAGGGCTCGATCCCAGGACCTGGGATCATGACCTGAGCTGAAGGCAGAGGCTTTAACCCACTGAGCCACCCAGGTGCCCCTACTGTTTTTATTCTTTTAAGAATCAGAAGCCAAAAGAATTTATGCCTTAATGTGTCATTACATAACATTCCTTAAAAGAACTGTAAATACTGGTGTTCATTTGACATTTTTTTATTTTAAAGATTTTTATTTATTATTTATTTGACATACAGAGATCACAAGTAGGCAGAGAGGCAAGCAGAGAGAGAGGAAGGGAAGCAGGCTCGCCGCTGAGCAGAGAGTGCGATGCGGGGCTCGATCCCAGGACCCTGCTGGGATCATGACCTGAGCCGAAGGCAGAGGCTTAACCCACTGAGCCACCCAGGCACCCCTTCATTTGACATTTTAACTTGAAAGTCATATGCTGGGCTGCTTAAGTGGCTCAGTCGGTTAAGCATCTGCCTTCAGCTCAGGTCATGATCTCAGGGTCCTGGGATCAAGTCTCACATTAGGCTCCTTGCCCAGCAGGGAGCCTGCTTTCCCTCTGCCTGCTGCTCCCCCTCTTGTACACACTCTCTCTCTCTGACAAATAAATAAATGAAATCTTAAAAATAAATAAATAAATAATATTTGAAAGTGATATGCTGCAAGATAATGTATTTAACAATATCTGCTGGCAAACAGTCAATAAGTAGTTTACATCTGTTAAAAATATAGTGAAAGTTTTATTTTTTCCTGACCAATTGGGAGCTCTTTCATTTCTTTTTCTTTTTCTTGTTTGATTTCTGTGGCTAGAACTTCCAATACTATGTTGAGCAAAAAAGCAGAAGCATTTTTGGTATAGCATCTGGGGCTCTAAACAGATACAAAAAATCATGGTGCACAGGGCGCTGGCTGGCTCAGTCCATAGGACTTGTGACTTTTGATCTCAGGGTCATGAGTTTGATCCCCATTTGGGTGGAGCAATTACTTTAAAAAAAAGAAAATCATGGTGACGTATTGAGGTGCCTGCTCAAGAAAAGCAGTTTGGTACTGCTCTTCTCACAGCTGCTATGCTAATGAGTACTTCCTGCTCCATTGAAAATTCCTTAAAACAATCACCAGGTCATTAAATCACACCCTTACTTAGGACTCTCCCAACGTTATTGAAAAATTTCCTTTAATGGAAACAAGACCTCACTTGACCTGTCTTGAGTACAGTATCCATACATGGTAGTGCACTAAGCACTACAAGAAGGAAATAGGGCATAAAAAATTACGATGAGTCATTGCCTCCAGGACCTAGCAGTTTAGTGTTTTTGTGTGTTAAGTTGTCATTGTGTTTTTATTTGTAAAAATAAGCTAATTATTTTATTTTAAATCTTATGAATTTGTTTAAATTTTTTAAATGTATGTATTACCTTTACAATATAGATGTATGTATGAAGATACACATGAAAAATTCTTACAATGTGTGATTAAGTATAAAAGCCAAGAAATAAAATCACATGTTCAGTATTATTGCATTGTTAAAAATACAATTATACTTAGAAAATAAAAAATGCATTAAAATAAAGTTAAAATCAGGGTTTTAAAGATTTATTTATCTGTCAGAGACAGAGAGAGCACAAGCAGAGGAAGTAGCAGGCAGAGGGAGAAGCAGGCTCCCCACTGAGCAGGGAGCCCAAGGCTGAACTGGATCCCAGGACCCTGGGATCATGACCTGAGCTGAAAGCAGCTGCCCAACTGACTGAGCCACCCAGGCATCCCTCAAGATCCACTTTGATTTTGATCAAGTTTCCCTGAATTTATAGATTGATTAGGGGAAAATTAAGAGTCTTTTAAAAAATAAATCTTCCGGGCGCCTGGGTGGCTCAGTGGGTTAAGGCCTCTTCCTTCAGCTCGGGTCATGATCCCAGGTTCCTGGAATGTAGCCCCCCATCAGCTCTCTGCTCAGCAGGGAGCCTGCTTTCTCCTCTCTCTCCACCTGCCTCTGCCTACTTGTGATCTCTGTCAAATAAATAAATAAAATCTTTTAAAAAAAATCTTCCCATTTAGGAACACATTTCTCTAATTTTCTTCAAGTCTCTTTGGTATGATCTTAATTATTTTGTATAGTTAGACTTCTAGAGATCTTTTTTTTTAAGATTTTATTTATTTATTTAACACAGAGAGATCGAGATCACAAGTAGGGAGAGAGGCAGGCAGAGAGAGAGGAGGAAGCAGGCTCCCCACTGAGCAGAGAGCCCAATGTGGGCTCAATCCCAGGACCCTGGGATCATGATCTGAGCCGAAGGCAGAGGCTTTAACCCACTGAGCTACCCAGGTGCCCCAGATTTCTAGAGATCTTATGTATTTCCAGTTAATTTTGTTTCCAAGTACTTAGGAGGCTATTGATATTATAAATGGGGTTTCCTTCTGCTTTTTGTTTCTGATCATCACTGCTAATATATATGAGAATTAAGGATTTTTGAATAGTGACCTTATATCCATCTGCCTCGTTGGACTTTATTCTTACAGTTCATTTATTTATTTATTTATTTATTTTTTTTTTTGAGAGAGAGAAAGAGAGTGGGGTACGGGGGCAGAGATAGAGGGAGAGAGAATCTCCAGCAGACTACCTGCTGAGCACCGTCCCAATGAGGGATTCTACCTCAAAACCCTGAGATCATGACCTGAGCCAAAACCGAGAGTCAGTCACTTAACCAACTGAGCAACCCAGGGGCTCCTATTCTAACAGTTTTTCAGTTAACTGGCTCGGCTTTGCAGAGTGCACTGCTGAAAATTTTGTCTCTACCTTTATAATATATATATATATACATATATGTATATATATATATATCCTATTTACTTCTCATTTCTCCATGTCTATGGAGCTTCAAAGAAATACTGAATAAGAGATCAAAATGGGCCTTTAGGGGCGCCTGGGTGGCTCAGTGGGTTAAAGCCTCTGCCTTTGGCTCAGGTCATGATCCCCGTGTCCTGGGATCGAGCCCCGCATCGGGCTCTTTGCGCTGCATGGGGCCTGCTTCCTCCTCTCTCTCTGCCTGCCTCTCTGCCTGCTTGTGATCTCTATCAAATAAATAAATAAAATCTTTAAAAAAACAAAAAAAAACCAAAATGGGCCTTTATTGTTAAATTCCACATTTTAATGGAAATGTCTAACATTTCCCCATTAAGAGTAATATTTTCTATTATTTTCTGAGAAATAGTTGTTGTTTTTGTTTTGTTTTTTCTTGAACTCACAACCCTGAGATCAAGACCTTAGCTGAAATCAAGAGGATGTTGCTTAACCGACTGAGCCAGCCAGAAGACCTTGAAAGAGAAGGAGAAGGCTCCCTGGAACAGCCTCTCCACCAGTAAGAAAGTTGAGTTGAACCACATCTGCAAGAGCTTTGCTGAAAGGAACAGGAGCATGAACGAAGGCAAGATGGTTGTGGGCACCGCCATGTTCGTCATGGACTTCACCATTCTTATTCTGATTTGTAGGAAGTACTAGGTGTGCCCGCACACCTTTGAAGAGGAGTGGGTGTCCAAGCACACCAAGAGGAAGCTCGTCCTGAAAGTCAGCCCGACGCAGGGCTTCTCAGCCTAGTAGGATGACAACAACAATGAGTGGAAGAAACAGGAGCCTGCCACTCACCCATCTGAGCCTCACCTCACTCTGCCACCTCCACGAAGCTCGGCATCTTCATCAGAAACCATTTTGTTGCAGCACCAGTGCTAATAAATGAGCAGTCTACGTGGAAAAAAAAAAAGAGTTTAAAAAATTGAGTGTTGGGGCACCTGGCTGGCTCAGTCAGTAGAGCTTGCAGCTCTTGAGCTTGGGGTTGTGAGTTCAAGCCTCACGTTGGGTGTAGGAATATTTTTTTTTAAAGGGTGTTGACTTTTTACTGGATGCTTTTTGGGCTCTATTTTTTTTTAAGATTTTATTTATTTATTTGACAGACAGAGATCACAAGCAGGCAGAGAGGCAGGCAGAGAGAGAGGGGGAAGCAGGCTCCCCGCCGAGCAGAGAGCCTGACTTGGGGCTTGATCCCAGGACCCCAAGATCATGACCTGAGCCGAAGGCAGAGGCTTATCCCACTGAGCCACCCCGGCACCCTTGGGCTCTATTTTTATGAATTATTTTTCTTTAATGAGTGAATATGGTTAATTATATTAATAGAGCTTCTAATATGGACTCATATTTA
>ML101354.1:53333-70649 GCA_003697995.1 Taxidea taxus jeffersonii | reverse complement strand
TTATATTGTGGGGGATAATATCTCTTTAGTATATATATATATATATATATATATATATATATATATACACATATGGCAGCCTGCCAGTAACTAGCTTGCTTGGGGACCACTGTGTAAATTTGTTGGGAGGGTTCTGAAGGGCTTCCCCCCTTGGTAGGTTATAGGCAAGTGGGTTCAGCCCAGCAAGTTACTGTCTTGTCCACTTGACCCACAGGAAAATACCCACATTTATATTGTGCTGAAAGATGGGAGTACAGATGGCTCCCCTGGTCCCTCTTCTCCATACCACCATCTCTCTTCAGTCTTCCTGTCAAGTGCCAAGGAGAGGCTTGGCCACATGAGCAAACCACCACATCTGCTTCCTTCTACTTCTGTGGCTGATTCCAAACAAGATTCTGCTATTTTCCAAATCACTAGTAAAACCCATCACCTCCAGGGGCACCTGGGTGGCTCAGTCTGTTAACTGTCTGCCTTTGCCTCAGGTCATGATACCAGGGTCCTGGGATTGAGCCCCACATCGGGTTCTCTGCACAGTGGGGAGCCTGCCCCCCCCCGCCTGCCTCTCTGCCTACTTGTGATCTCTTCCTGTCAAATAAATAAATAAAATCTTAAAAAAATAAGATAAAAGAACTCAGATCTCTGGAAGAAGGTCTTTTAGCATTGAAAGTAAGACTTGACTTTGAATATACAGTAAATCCTGGCACGAGTAGTTACATGTCCGACTCTAGCTCAGGTTGTGATTTCAGGGTTATGGGATCAAGCCCTGCATGGGGCTCGGTGCTCAACATGGAGCTGGCTTAGGAGACCATCTCTCCCTCTCCCTCTGCCCCCCACCAAAGCTTAAACTCTCTCTCTCCCTCTTAAATAAACAAATCTTTAAATTTACTATTTAAATAATTTAAAAATTAAAAAAATAAGTAGTTAAGACCAATAAGTAAAATAGAAAAGGGTATAACCAAAAAAAGAAAAGGGGGGTATAACCTGCTAATTCATACATGAGAAAATTCAAAAGGTAAGTAAATGGAAATCTATTCATTCTCACTGGTAATAAAAATATACAAATAAAGTACCTGAGATATACTTTTTGAAAAATTAATTTTAAAAAAATTTTTACTATGGTAAGGGTGCCTGGTTGGCTCAGATGGTTGGGCATCTGCCTTCAGCTCAGGTCATGGTCCCAGGGTCCTGGGATAGAGCCCCTCACTGGGCTCCCTGCTCAATAGGGAGTCTGCCTCTCCTCCCTCTACTACTCTCTCTGCTTGTCCTCTCTTGCTCTGTCAAATAGATAAAATCTTAAAAAAAGTTTTAGGGGCACCTGGGTGGCTCAGTGGGTTAGAGCCTCTGCCTTCAGCTCAGGTCATTATTCCAGGGTCCTGGGATTGAGCCCCACATCGGGCTCTCTGCTCAGCGGGGAGCCTGCTTCCCTTCCTCTCTCTGCCTGCCTCTCTGTTTACTTGTGATCTCTGTCAAATAAATAAATAAAATCTTTTTTTTTTAAGATTTTATTTATTTGACATATAGAGATCACAAGTAGGCAGAGAGGCAGGCAGAGAGAGGAGGAAGCAGGCTCCCCGCCCAGCAGAGAGCCGAGGCAGGGCTCGATCCCAGGACCCTGGGACCATGACCTGAGCCAAAGGCAGAGGCTTTAACCCACTGAGCCACCCAGGCGCCCCTAAATAAAATCTTTAAAAAAAATTTTAGGGACGCCTGGGTGGCTCAGTTGGTTAAGTGGCTGCCTTCAGCTCAGGTCATGATCCCAGCATCCTGGGATCGAGTCCCGCATCCGGCTCCTTGCTCGGCAGGGAGCCTGCTTCTCTCTCTGCCTCTGCCTGCCACTCTGTCTGCCTGTGCTCACTCTCTCTCTGACAAATAAATAAATAAAATCTTTAAAAAAAATTTTTTTTAACTATGGTAAAATACACAACAAATTTATCATCTTAACCTTTTTGTTTTTTATTTTTAAAGATTTTATTTATTTGATAGACAGAGATCACACAAGTAGGCAGAGAGGCAGGCAGAGAGGGGAGGGGAGAAGCAGGCTCCCTGCCGAGCAAGGAGCCGGATGCGGGACTCGATCCTTGGACGTTGGGATCATGACCTGAGCTGAAGGCAGCAGCTTAACCCACTGAGCCACCCAGGCGTCCCAACCCTTTTTGTTTTTAGAACTTTGTTTAATTTTTTATTAAAAACTTTTTATTGTAGTTGAGCCATCTTAACCATTTTTTTAAGATTTGATTTTGTTTTTCAATTTTTAATTAAATAAATTATTTAAAAGAGAAAGAGCGGGACACCTGGGTGGCTCAGTTGGTTAAGCGGCTGCCTTCGGCTCAGGTCATGATCCCAGCGTCCTGGGATCGAGTCCCGCATCGGGCTCCTTGCTTGGCAGGGAGCCTGCTTCTCCCTCTGCCTCTGCCTTCCACTCTGTCTGCCTGTGCTTGCTCTCTCTCTCTCTGACAAATAAATAAATAAAATCTTTAAAAAAAAAAAAAAGAGAAAACACATTTGTGAGAGTAGGTAGAAGGGCAGAGGGGGAGGGAGAGGGACAAGCAGACTCTACACTGAGTGTGAAGCCCAATGCGGGGTTCGTCTTCATGACCCTGAGATCATGACCTGAGATGAAGTCAAGAGTCAGACATCTAACCAACTGAGCCACTCAGGCAACCTAAGATTTTTTTTTTTTAAAGGAATCTCTACATCTAATGTGGGGCTCGAACTCAGAGCCCCAAGATCAAGAGTCACATGTTCTATGGACTGAGCCAGCTAGGTGTCCCAAAATGTACTTTTAAATTTACTAAATTATTTTCTTAGTGTAATGATGAAAAAACAGAATGGTGGTTCATGCTTTCCAGGTTACTCTGTTGGCAGTGCGGACAATGGATAAGTACCCTTTGGAAAGCAAAATATTCAAATGTGGTGATAGCCATGACCCAGTAATCCTAGTCCTGGAAATCGTTGCTAAAAATAATTTAGTTGAACCAAAGGTTGTCTTCATGAAGATCCTTGTAATGTTTTCCTATTACTACTGTAAGAAATTACAACAGATTTTGTGACTTAAAACAACACAAATATATTATCTTATAGTTCTGGGGGATAAAGAAGTCCTAAATCCAGGTGTCATCAGGGCTGTGTTCCTTCTGGTGCCTCTAGCAGTAAATCTATGTCCTTGACATTTTCTTTTCTTTTCTTTTTTTTTTTTAATATTTTATTTATTTATTTGACAGATAGAGATCACAAATAGGCAGAGAGGCAGGCAAAGAGAGAGAGAGAGGAGGAAGCAGGCCCCCTGCTGCGCAGAGATCCCAATGTGGGGCTCGATCCTAGGACCCTGAGATCATGACCTGAGCTGAAGGCAGAGGCTTTAACCCACTGAGCCACCCAGGCGCCCCTGTCCTTGACATTTTCAACTTCTAGAGTCATCTTGCCTTACTGGGCTTATTGTCCCTTCTTCCATCTTCAAGGCACCTCATTGGAACCTCTGGTTCCATTGTCATATTTCCTTTTCTGACTCTGACTTGTCCTTCATCCCTTTTACAAAGATGCTTGTGACTGCATTGGAACTACCAGGTAATCCAGAATAATCTTCCCATGTCAAGATCCTTATTCACAACTGCAAAAATCCCTTGTGTCATGTAAAGTAACATATTCATAGGTTCTAGGGATTAAGATGTGGCCATCCTTGGGGGACTATTACTTTGTATTGCACAGTATCACTAACAGACTTTGTTAATATAACCACAGTGTCACTATTATACCCAACAAGATTAACATTTATTCATTCACTCATTTTTTTAAAAGATTTTATTTACTTATTTGAGAGAGAGAAAGAGAGAACACAAGCAGGGTCAAGGGGCTGAAGGAGGGGCAAAGCAGGCTTCCTGCTGAGTGGGGAGCCCAAAGCAAGGCTCAATCCCAGAATCCTGGGATCCTGACCTGAACTTAACCAAATGAGCCACCCAGGTGCCCCTCATTCATTCCTTTTAAAATATTTTTTAAAGTGATCTGTACACCCAATGTGGGGATTGAACTCACCACCCTGAGATCAAGAGTCAAATGCCCTACTGAGCCAGCCAGGTGCCCCACATTCATTCATTCATTCGTTTATAAAGATTTATTTATTTGAGAGAGAGAGCGCGCATGAGCAGGGGAAGGGGCAGAGGGAGAGAGAGAATCTCAAGCAGACTCCCTGCTGAGTGCAGAGCCTGACATGAGACTCAGTCCCATGACCCTGAGATCATGACCTGAGCCGAAAGCAAGAGTTGGACACTCAACTCACTGAGCTACCTAAGTGCCCCTATTTTCTAATATCATGTAATATTCAGCCCATGTTCAATTTCCCATGGTTGTCTCAAATGGGTTTTTTTTCCCCAGTTGGTTTACCTGAATCAGGATACAAACTAAATTCACAAAATATATCACTTGATAGAGCTCTTAAGTCTCTTTTTATCCATAGCAGTTCTCCCTTCCTGTCCCTTTTCTTTTTCTTACCATTTATTTGAGAAGAAACTGGGCCATTTGCTTGTAGAATATCTCACATCCTGGATTTGTTTCTTCACTTCCTTACAATGTTATTTGACTTGGTCCTGTATTCCTCACATTTCCTGTAAACTGATAGCTGAATCAGAGTCAGGTTCAATTTTTTTTTTTTATTTGAAGCCTCAGAGGTAGTGCTTGCTGTGAGCTTCCTACTGTATCCATCAGAGACACACAATGTCTTGTTCACTTTTAGTGTGGCTAACACTGACAAAAGACAAATAATAATTTTATTATACTCAGAACAATGTTTTAAAAAATTTTTTCTGTACATTGCAATATAATTATTATGCAATATACAATGTTATATTCATTTCAGGTGTACAACATAGTGATTTGGCAAGACATCATTCATTGCTCACCATGGTAAGTGTGGTCACCATCTGTCACCATACAGTGTTATCACATTATTTACTATTTACTATATACCCTATGCTGTGCTTTTCATTATCAAGACTTACTTCTTTTATTACTGGAAATTTGTATCTTAGTCCCCTTCACCTATTTGGTCCCCACCTATCTCCTGTTAGCAACTACCAGTTTGTTTTCTGTATTTAAGAGTCTGGTTTTGGGGGTGCCTGGGTGGCTTAGTCATTAAGCATCTGCCTTCAGCTCAGGTCATGATCTCAGGGTCTTGGGATTGAGCCCCGAATTGGGCTCCCTGCTTGGCAGGAAGCCTGCTTCTCCCTCTTTCACTACCCTGCTTGTGTTCCCTCTCTCACTATGTCTCTGTCAAATAAATAATTAAAATCTTTTTTTTCCCCCCTTAGGGGGAAGCAGGCTCCCTGCTGAGCAGAGAGCCCGATGTGGGGCTTGATCCCAGGACCCTGAGATCATGACCTGAGCTGAAGGCAGAGGCTTTAACCCACTGAGCCACCCAGGTGCCCCTAAAAAATTAAAATCTTAAAAAGACAACAACCAATTCTTTATTTTTAAAGTCTGTTTTTTAAAATTTCTTAGATTTCATATATGAGTAAAGTTATATGCTATTTGTCTTTCTCTGTCTGACTTATTTCCCTTAGCATAATACTTTTTAGGTCCATCCATGTCACAAATGAGAAGATCTCATTCTTTTTTATGGTTGGGTAATATTCCACTATATATATATATATATACATATATACATATTGTACATATATTCCACTATATATATACATATATACATATTTACATATACATCTTCTTTATCAATTCATCTATTTTTTTAAAGATTTTATTTATTTATTAGACACAGAGAAAGAGACCACAAGTAGACAGAGAGGCAGGAAGAGAGAGAGGGGGAAGCAGGCCCCCAGCTGAGCAGAGAGCCCGATGCGGGGCTCGATCCCAGGACCCTGAGATCATGACCTGAGTCGAAGGCAGAGGCTTAACCCACTGAGCCACCCAGGCACCCCATTCATCTATTTTTTTTTAAAGACTATTTACTTATTTGACAGAAAGAGAGAGAGCACAAGTAGGGAGAGAGGCAGGCAAAGAGAGAGGGGGAAGCAGGCTCCCCGCCAAGCAGAGAGCCTGACTCGGGGCTTGATCCCAGGACCCCAAGATCATGACCTGAGCCGAAGGCAGAGGCTTATCCCACTAAGCCACCCAGGAGCCCCATCATTCATCTATTTTATTTTATTTTTTTAAGATTTTATTTATTTATTTGACAGACAGAGTTCACAAGCAGGCAGAGAGGCAGACAGAGAGAGGGAAGGGAAGCAGGCTCCCCGCCAAGCAGAGAGCCTGATGCGGGGCTCAATTCCAGGACCCTGGGATCATGACCTGAGCCGAAGGCAGAGGCTTTAACCCACTGAGCCACCTAGGCGTCCTCATTCATCTATTTTAAAAGAAGATTTAATTTCTTTGACAGAGTGAGAGAGAGCACAAGCAGGGGGAGCAAGCGAGGGAGAAGTAGGGTCCCCCCTGAGCAGGGAGCCCAATGTGGGCCTCGATCCCAGAACCATGACCTGAGCCAAAGGCTGACGCTTAATCAGCTGAGCCACCCAGGCACCCCTACCCATTCATCTATTGATGAACACTTGGATTGTTTCCATATCTTGGCTATTGTAAACAATGCTACAATAAACATAGGAGTATATATCTTTTCAAGTTAGTGTTTTCATTTTGGGGGTAATTAATAATGGAATTTATGGATCATATGGTAGTTCTATTTTTAATTTCTTTTTTTTTAAGATTTTATTTATTTATTTAACACAGAGAGATCGAGATCACAAGTAGTCAGAGAGGCAGGCAGAGAGAGAGGAGGAAGCAGGCTCCCCACTGAGCAGAGAGCCCGATACGGGGCTCGATCCCAGGACCCTGGGATCATGACCTGAGTTGAAGGCAGAGGCTTTAACCCACTGAGCCACCCAGGCGCCCCCTATTTTTAATTTCTTTGAGGAAACTCCATACTGTATTCCACAGTGACTGCACCAACTTACATTCCCACCAAGAGTGCACGAGGATTCCTTTCTTTCACATCTTCACCAACACTTGTTATTTTTTTTCTTAGTTTATTATTTATTTTTTAAGTAATCTCTACACCCAACATGGGGCTCATGACCTCAACTCAGAATCCCAAGATCAAGGGACGCCTGGGTGGCTCAGTTGGTTAAGCGGCTGCCTTCGGCTCAGGTCATGATCCCAGCGTCCTGGGATTGAGTCCCACATCGGGCTCCTCGCTCGGCAGGGAGCCTGCTTCTCCCTCTGCCTCTGCCTGTGCTCTCTCTCTCTCTCTCTGACAAATAAATAAATAAAATCTTAAAAAAAAAAAAAAAAGAATCCCAAGATCAAGAATCTCATGCTCTACCAACTGAGCCAGTCAGGCGCCCTGATGCTCGTTATTTCTTGCCAAGACAAATGTTTTTATTATTTATTTTTATTTATTTTTTTGAAGACAAATATTTTTATTTTATTTTTTAAAATATTTTATTTATTTATTTGTTAGAGAGAGAGAGAGCGCAAGCACAGGCAGACAGAGTGGTAGGCAGAGGCAGAGGGAGAAGCAGGCTCCCTGCCGAGCAAGGAGCCCGATGTGGGACTCGATCCCAGGACGCTGGGATCATGACCCGAGCAGAAGGCAGCTGCTTAACCAATTGAGCCACCCAGGCGTCCCAAAAGACAAATATTTTTAAATAACTTTATTGAGAGAGATAAAATTTACACACCATAGATCCACCCGTTTTAAGTCTAAAATTCAATGAATTTTAGTATATTTACAGTTATATACCCATTTGGCACCATCTAATTTTAGAACATTCCTATCCCACTAAAATGAAACATTCCTACTCCCAGCCCAGGCAGCCATTAATCTATTTTCTGTCTCATAGATTTGCTTTTTAGGGAAACAAATCATGTTTTGTGTGCTCCACTGTTTTGGTCTCTCTGTTAACTCTCAGCTGGTTTCTTCTCTGGATTCAGGCATATAACTGCACTATCTTTTTTCATTTTCTTTGCTCCTATTTCTCTCAATCCGTCACTCATTTATGTTGATCAATTTTTTTGAAAGATTTTATTTATTTATTTGACAGAGAGTGATCATTAGTAGGCAGAGAAGAAGGGGAAGCAGGCTCCCTGCTGAGTAGAGAGCCCGATGCAGGGCTAGCCCCCAGGACCCTGAGATCATGACCTGAGCTGAAGGCAGAGGCTTAACCCACTGATCCACCCAGGTGCCCCATGTTGATCAATTTTTAAGAACAGTGTCTCTAGTTTTATGCTAAATTTTCTTGCTTTGTGCATCTTGGGCCATCTTGCATTCCCCAGCAAGCAGTTCTCCACTCCCATAGATTATCAGGGCCCTGCCGGCCCCAAGGGAACTGCTGTGAGCTTTATAAAATAGGTGTCCCTCCAATACACAGTCTTAGAGGCCGGCGGCTTAGCAAGCATAACGGGGCTCTGTTTGGATTTAAAACTGTGCCCCCTGCAGGCAGGTAAAGCCAGGAACCAGGCCTGAGTCTTGGCCAGCAGAACACGGGCTGGATTTCAACTCCACTCCTCTGTGCCCCAGGCGTCCTTGGTGTGAGCATAACCTGCATATCCACATGCAGCAGCAGAGTAGTAAGATTAGACATTTAGTTCTCCTTTATGGTAGTAAATAGAGGTTTACTACTAGTCATTAACAAATATTTGCTGAGTGTTTTCCATGTGGTAATCATGGGAAGTGCCGCAGATAAAAGTGAATAAACGGGACACAACCCTGAGCTGAAGAAGCTTGCTGTCAGTCTTTTCATTCTCAGTCATCTCTTCCCATATGCCTTTCTTCTCAAACAGTCCCCAAGTCCCCGCTCCAAAGACCTACTTTGGCAGATGCTGAAAATCATGCTTGGGGCGCCAGGCTGGCTTGGTGGGTAGAGCATGTGACTCTTTGTCTCTGGGTCATGAGTTCAAGCCCCATGTTGGGTGTAGAAATTACTTAAAAAATAAAATAAATTAAAAATCATGCTTGCACATGCAAAATATTCAAGTTATAAAATAAAGAAAAACTGTAGGGTGTCTGGATGGCTCAGTCTGTAGAACATGCGACTCTTGATCTCAGGGTCATGAGTTCGAACCCCATCTTGCACTTGGAGCCTACTTAAATAGAATAAAAAAGAAAAAGAAAAATTATAAATATCGGGGTATTGACTTGTTTAGTGGTGATGCTTCCTACTAACTTGTGCTTCAACGTTTTAGTCAAACAGTTTATTTTATGGGGTATCTTCTGTAGATTGCAAAAATTGCCAAAATCCTCACTCCTCCTATATCTGCTTCCCTTTGCAATTCGACTTTATAGCTCATCCCATCAAGAGGTGGAGGCTGTTTCCTCAGTCCTTGAATCCTGGCTGGCCATGAGACTC
Source organism: Taxidea taxus jeffersonii (assembly GCA_003697995.1). Lineage (NCBI taxonomy): Eukaryota > Metazoa > Chordata > Mammalia > Carnivora > Mustelidae > Taxidea > Taxidea taxus. Next base: position 61,302 of record ML101354.1, on the reverse strand, counting down.
ACTTTGATCAATAGAATGCAGTGGAATTGACATTGTGTCTGCTCCCTTCCGAGCAGAGAGCCTGATTTGGGGCTCCATCCCAGGACCCTGAGATCATGCCCCGAGCTGAAGGCAGAAGCTTAACCCACTGAGCCATCCAGGTGCCCCAACATTGTGTCAGTTCTAATGCCAGGCCTTAAGAGGCTCTGTGTGATTCTGCCTGTTTTGGAACTCTGTCAATAGCCATGAAAACCAGTCCAGGCTACTCTGCTGGAGGATGGGAGATCACATGAAGCAGAGATAAACTGTGTCAGCTGAAGGCCATCCAAGACCGGCCAGCCCATGATCAGAAGCTAGGTAGACCAGGGTGCCCGGATGGCTCAGTGGGTTAAGTAACTGCCTTCGGTTTAGGTCATGATCCTAGGGCACCAGGATTGAGTCCCACATCAGGCTCCCAGCTCCACAGGGAGTCTGCTTCTCCCTCTGACCTTCTCCTCTCTCATGCTCTCTCTCTCTCTCAAATAAATGAATAAAATCTTAAAAAAAAAAAAAAAGTTAAGTAGACCAGAACAACAGTGCAGCCAACCCAAATTGCTAAGCTGCAGATCTGTAAGATAAATACATTATTTTTAAAGTAATCTCTAACCAACCTGGGGCTCAAACTCACAACTCTGAGATCAAGAGTCACATGCTCTACCAACTGAGCCAGCCAGACTCCCTAGTGTTTTAAGTCCCTAAATACTGACATGGTTTATTTTGCAGCAAAAGCTAACTAATACAATAACTTTATCTTTTCTTTTCTTTTCTTTTTTTTAATTTTTTTTTTTAAGATTTTATTTTTATTAGTTAGAGAGAGAGAGAGAGAGCACGCACAGGCAGACAGAGAGGCAGGCAGAGGCAGAGGGAGAAGCAGGCTCCCTGCCGAGCAAGGAGCCCGATGTGGGACTCGATCCCAGGACGCTGGGGATCATGACCTGAGCCGAAGGCAGCCGCTTAACCAACTGAGCCACCCGGGTGTCCCTTTTCTTTTCTTTTTTAAAATATTTGTTTATTTAAGTAATCTCTACACCCGGGGCAGCTGGATGGCTCAGTGGGTTAAAGCCTCTGCCTTCGACTGGGGTCAGGATCCCAGGGTCCTGGGATAGAGCCCCACATAGGGCTCTCTGCTCAGCAAGGAGCCTGCTTCCTCCTCTCTCTCTGCCTACTTGTGATCTCTGTCAAATAAATAAATATTTTTTTTAAAGTTAGAAAAGGGGCGCCTGGGTGGCTCAGGGGGTTAAGCCTCTACCTTCAGCTTGGGTCATGGTCTCAGGGTCCTGGGATCGAGCCCCGCATCGGGCTCTCTGCTCAGCGGGAAGCCTGCTTCTCCCTCTCTCTCTCTGCCTGCCTCTCTGCCTGCTTGTGATCTCTGTCAAATAAATAAATAAAAATCTTTTTAAAAAAAGTAATCTCTACACCCAACATGGGGCTCAAACTCATGACCCAGCCATCAAGTCACATACTCTTCCAACTGAGCCAGCCAGGTGTCCTGAAACAGTAACTTTCTTGTGTCCCTAGGGTTATCACTAACATCTACCACTTGGCTTTGGATGACCTCTAGCCTATCTTCTGTTTTTTTTTTTTCTTTTGTCAAAAATATATACCCTGGGTATCTCCTGTGTGTTCAAGCAGAGCTGGGTATTGGAAATATAGCAGTGAGCAATCTTGGTCTAGTGACAGGCATGCACAGGTAATTTCAGTTTAGTGTGATGTTACAACGGTAAACACATACAGCCAACGGAGGACAAGGGACAGACACCTCACCCAATTAGAGTGTCAGATAAGACCGGTAATTGAAGGTGAGAGAGAAGATGAGTCAGAGGGGCAAGTAGGCGCGTCAGATAAAGAAAGATCAAGAAATTCAGTGTGGCTAGAGCCCAGAGTACAGGAGGAAGAGCAAAGGGAGCTAAGGCTGGAGAGAGAAGCAGGAAGTGGAACAGAAAAGAGCTCTCTATCCCTTTACAGAGAGTTTAGGTATCCTCTTGCCTATCCAGTTCAACTCCTTTGTATTAGAATAGGTTAACTGCTGCAACTATTTGACCTTAAAACATATAATGGGTTTTTTAAAAAAGATTTTTAACATTTATTTAAAACATTTTTAGAGATTTTAAGTAATCACTACTCCCAACATGGGAAACATGGGGCTCAGACTTCAACCCTGAGATTAAGAGTCACATGCTCTACCCACTGAGCCATCTAAGTGCCCCCAAATAACAGTTGAACAGAAGTTTATGTCTCTCTACCTAGCTGGTATCTAAGCTGGAGATGGGTCAGGTGGGTGAAGTCTCTGCCCCGGTGTCAGCTCCATTCCAGCCTGATGGAAACAGAGAACTTCCCTGCGGGAGGTTTCTATAAGCCAGGCCAGAAAGGGACTCAGGCACTTCTACACACAATCCATTGGCTGAAGTCAATCACATGGTTGTATATAACGGCAGGGAAGCCTAGTTAATGTAGTCAGGCAGTGTGCACAGAAGAGAACATGGATTTGAATGAGTAATCTCTGCCATACCCCTTATGAGGTCTATCACTGGGTCCCCTAGGGGTCAAGATTCTGGATCAATAAGCTTTGCTTTAGAAGAACAGGCCACTCTCCCCCCTCCCACAAGCACACAATATCCTGATTGCTACTGAAAATGTGATTAAAGATGATCACATTCTTTCCTTTTTTTCCAGGTATGACAGTACTCATGATAGCCAAAAGTGGTACCTACCAAATAGACCTCACCAAAAGGAATAGAAGTCTGCTCTGTTGTTTCAGTTCTAGCTGCTAGCCTGCCAAGTTGGTGCTTTATCTTTCCATTATGATGAAATTTACCACAAATCATCCCGAACAACAATGTTCTCCCCCAGTTCTTGCTTATGTAAATGTCGGTTGTCATGACAACTAGACTGCCCTTGATCATATGGCAGAGCAGAAGCAACTCTCTGGTTCCAACATAAACCTAATCCCACAGGCATGCCTAACATGGGAAATGAGGGCATTTTTTATGGGCAATTTTTTATTCAAAAGAAAAAGTGAAAGTAGAGGAAAAACTTGATTCTACTGGGAGAAAAGATGTGGCCAAAGAATTTAAATAAACCACTTCCTCTTGTTACATTCTTTTTTTGGGGATGGGATCTGGCTTTCTCCTTCTTTCTTGTTATATCACAAGGCTCCTAAAAGGATTTAGGCCCCAAACTCAGGCCAATTTTCTCTTTACTTCCAACTCTTTACTATAATTTACAGAAAGAATTCACAAAGACCTTGCCCCTGTTAGCTGCATTCTTGACTTGCTGCCTCTGAGTTATTGAGACCCAAATGGCAAGATAAGAAGTAATTACTTTGATTAGTGTTCAGGATATATTAAGCTACTTACATTACAATTGGCATTTTAGGACAAAATAATTTGGACATAATCCTGGCATTGCTGGTAATGGAATTCGGTCTTTTTTAAAGTATTGCCAAGGGAGCCTGTGTGGCTCAGTAGGTTAAGCGTCTGCCTTCAGGTCAGGTCATAATCCCAGGACCCTGGGATCTAGCCCCACATCGGGGTCCCTGCTTGGCAGGGAGCCTGCTTCTCCCTCTCCCTGCTGCTTTGCCTGCTTCTGCACTCTCTAATAAATAAATAAAATCTTTGAAAAAAGAAAAAAAAAATCCTAAAACTAGAAATTAAAAAGAAGATACAAGTAGTGAAGAATCCTCATGCACTGTTGGTGGGAATGTAAACTGGTGCAGCCACTGTGGAAAACCTTATGGAAGATCCTCAGAGAGTTAAAATGGCACTACCCTATGATCCAGTAATTGCACTATTGGGTATTTACTCAAAGAATAAAAAAACACTAATTTGAAGAGATATGTGCACCCCTAGGTTTACTGCAGCATTACTTACAGTAGCCAAAATACAGAAGCAGCCCAAGCAAGTATCTATTTATTGATGAATGAATAAAGATGTGAGATATAATGTGTGTACACACACCCACACTGGAATATTATTCAGTCATTTAAAAAAATGAAATCTTCACTTGAAAAAAGAGGGGACGCCTGGTTGGCTCACTGGGTTAACCATTCGACTCTTTTTTTTTTTTTTTTTAAAGATTTTTCTTTATTTATTCAACAGAGAGAGATCACAAGTAGGCAGAAAGGCAGGCAGAGAAAGAGGGGGAAGCAGGCTCCCTGCTGTGCAGAGACCTGATGCGGGGCTCGATCCCAGGACCCTGAGATCATGACCTGAGCTGAAGGCAGAGGTTTAACCCACTGAGCCACCCAGGGGCCCCTCTTTTTTCTTTTTCCATTCAGCTCTTGGTTTTGAATCAAGTCATGATCTCACAGTCCTGAGACTGAACCGGGTGTCGGGTTATGCACTCATTGCAGAGTCTGCTTCAGATTCTTTCTCCATCTCACTCTCCCCCTCTCCGATCCCATGCTCACTCACTCTCTCAAAAAAAAAAAAAAAAAAAAATCTGGATGCTTAAAAAAAAGAAAGAAATCTTGCCATTCCCAACAACATGGATGGAACTGGAGGGTATAATGCTAGGTAAAATGAGCCAGTCAGATAAAGACAATACCATATGATTTCACTCCTATGTGGAATTTCAGAAACTAAATAAACAGGAGGAAAAAAGAAGCAAACCAAAAAACAGACTCTTAACTATAAAAATAAACTGAGAGTGGAGAGGTGGGTAAAATGGGTAAGGGGGGAGGTTAAGAATGCATTTTTTTTTAAAGTAATTTATATACTCAATGTGGGGCTTGAACTCAAAATCCTGAGATCAAGTCACTTGCTCTCCAGACTGAGACAGCCAGGCACCCCAAGAGTGCCTTGGTGAGTACTGAATAATGTATAGAACTGTTGGACACTATATCATACACCTGAAACTCATACAGCATTATGTTTACACTGGAATTAAAATTAAAAAGATACAGCCAGTGAATAATCTTCATTTATGAATATAGGTCTCCTCTAAGTGCTCCAGTCACCTCTCCTATGCAAAAGGAACATGGCCATAAAGAACGACCCAAACCTTTTAGACTAGGCTTTGACAAGCATTTCATGATTCTGCAACAGAAGGACATCCCTAAACAGATTCTACTCTCATATTAAAATGAACCTACAGTCTTGGAGCATACACAAGACCAGGAAAACCAGAGACAGCAGCTGAGAGGTAATCAGCTGGGTCCCTGTTCCCCAGGACTACAAAATCTGAAGGAAACATTCTTCATTCAATAAATGTGTACTATCTGCTGTGAGCCAGGCTCTGTGCTGGGCTCTCAAGATAGAATGAACAAATCTCATGTAGCTCCTGCCCTGCTGGAGCAGACTTACAGTCTAACAGAGATGGAATGAAATTACCACAGAAATATATCATCACAATATGAGATGAGCACCATGAAGGTAAATGATGCAACTAATTATAAGATTGAGAGATTCAGGAAGACATCTCTGAGGAAGTGACATTTAAACTGGAACCAAGACAGTATATCAGAGTTGGGGAGAAGGAGGTCCTAGAGTGGGCAGGGGCTTTTTCATCTGAGCTTATTTGCTCCCCTCCTTTAGTAACCACTGTGCCCAATATGGGGCTCCAACTCACAACCCTAAGATCAAGAGTTGCATGCAGAAAAAAAAAAAAAAAGTTGCATGCAGAACCAGCCAGGTGCCCCTCATCTGAAAAGCTGAAAGGAAAGCCTGCCAGGAGCAGAGAAAAAGAAAGGCTGAGGAAAAGGTGAGCACTTCCATGTAGGCCATTCTATGGGATGCAGATTGTATTTTATGATTAAGAGGAAACACTAAAGAATTTAACAAGGGAATGCCATGATCAAGTCTGCCAAGGAAGACCATCCTGGTTGCTCTCTAATGTACAGATAAGGGAAAGTGAATGCCCAGGAAGGTTGTCACAGTGGTCCACACAAAAGATGGCTGCTTGGGTCACTGTAAAAGAGGCACAAAGGGAGTATTTTGAAGGCAGAGCGGACAGAATTTGGTAATGGTGGGGATGTAGGGGAGAGACACGTCTATAAGTGGGCAGGCAACTGGAACCTTGAACAGAATAATCAAAGCTATTTGCTATCATGCACTCATGCACCAGACAAGGGCATTCATTTGAGTAGGCAAGAGGGGTTGTAACCTGAATCACTCTCTCACTGGCACTTGCCAAGCCATGAGCCCATTCAACATAGAGAAAGGGGTGCCTTTTCCAAGTGGTTACTCACAAAAAGCTGCTGCCCACCAAGCTGTGTGTCTGGAGACCTCAACAGAACACTTACTTTCAGAGTCACCAGGGGCCCCCATGGGGGTTACAAGATGTGGCTTTTGTCCTGCTACTCCTAGAATATAAAATTTACAAGGCAAGGATCTATTCTGTAGGAGCTACCACTCTTAGAACTGCATAACCTGGTCAAACTAATCACAGAAGCACCCAGTTAGCCATGACAGCTAAATAGCCCGCAATAAATGGGGTCAATTTCTTCCTCTGGTGAGAACAGATGAATACTTATTAAAATACTTCATATTTAGAATAGCCCCTTTCTCTGGCAGCAGAGGTACCCTTGGGTTCATGATACTCTCTCAAAACAAAGAATTTCAAAATGATGACTAAGGGCAAGATGGCTATCACCCTATGGTAGGTGATCTTTAGACCCTGTAGCAACACCAGCCAAGGCAGCCAAGATTTTGTGTTAGGGCTTCCAACTGTTAAGGCCTCATGGGAACCCTGCAGTCAAGGCAAGAGGGAGGTAGCACTGAGCATGAAAACCTGCACAAGTAGCACAGCAACCCCAGGAAGCTCAATCCTGCATCATGGAGAACACTAGGGCAGCCCAAAGGTATCCAACAAACAGTATTATACCCTTATATAGTACCAAATTCATTTTCACTCAGACTTTCCTGACTTAAAAGAGAGGAGCCCATCTTACATCTCAACTCAGGGTTCTACTTTCCTAGTTTCTTTGCAGGTACTCAGAACCTTGGAGAAGCCCACCTGGGTCACCAGCTTGAAATGAAGCTAGAAACTTCATAAAATTTTCCCAAGTAAACAGAGGCTTTGAACAAGTCAACGTCCACATGTCTGATACACAACTATTCTCCCTCCCATTCCCAGAAAGCTAATGTCCAAAGCCTTCTCCATTTGAAGTGGGAAGACAGAAAAAAATCTGTCCAAGTTAGTTTACCTTGGACCATTTAGTCAATATTCTAGAGCTCACTTTTCTAGGATTAATGCAGATGTCAAATATAAGAAAATCAGGACAACCACAGAAATACTGGGAGTGTCTCCTTGACTAAAAGCTAGCCTGAGTGCTCATTTTTGTTTGCTTTCATCCTCTATCCCTAGAGGACCCTCAAGCATGGCTCTTTTTATGAATTTCTTTTTTTTTTTACGATTTTATTTATTTGTTAGAGGGGGGGGAGCACAGGCAGACAGAGAGGCAGGCAGAGGCAGAAGCAGGCTCCCTGCTGAGCAAGGAGCCGGATGTGGGACTCGATCCCAGGACGCTGGGATCATGACCTGAGCCGAAGGCAGCCGCTTAGCCAACTGAGCCACCCAGGCGTCCCTGAATTTCATTTTTTATTTAAAGATTTTATTTATTTGAGAGAGAGAGAACAAGTGGTGGGAAGAGCAGAGGGGGAGAAAGAGGGAAAGAGAGAAACAGACAAAGAAGCAGATTTCCTGTTGAGCAGGAAGCTTGATGTAGGGCTCTATCCCAGGACCCTGAGACCGTGACCGAAGCCAAAGGCAGACACAACGGTCTGACCCTCCCAGGTGCCCCACTTTTTTTTTTTTTTTTCAAGATTTATTTGAGGCAGGGACAGAGGGAGAGGAAAAGAATCTCAAGCAGACTCCTCACTGAGTGCTGAGCCTGATGTGGGGCTCAATCCCACAACTCCAAGATCATGACCCAAGCCAAAACTATTGAGTCAGATGCTCAGCTGACTGAGCCACCCAGGTGCCCCTGAACCTCACTTAAAAAAAAAAAAAA
>ML101354.1:31564-52933 GCA_003697995.1 Taxidea taxus jeffersonii | reverse complement strand
AAAAAAAAAAAAAATTTATTTACTTATTTGAGAGAGAGAGAGAGATCACAAGTAGACAGGCAGGGGGCAGGGGCGGGGAAAGCAGGCTCCCTCCTGAGCAGAGAGCCTGATGCGGGGCTCAATCCCAGGACCCTGATTATGACCTGAGCCGAAGGCAGAGGCTTAACCCACTGAGCCACTCAGGTGCCCCTGAACCTCACTTCTTAAATGGTTAGTTCTCATTTGCCCTTCACCCATTTCTTTTTATCTTCAGGGTATGCATGGCAATAGAGGTCCAAATACTTAGCCTCCTCCTGCCAAACTTAAGAGGCCTATTTTCACGTTTTCTTCTATGGAGGGGGTTTCTCTCTTCATATCTGTAAGAGGAATAGAATTTAATCTGAAAATCAGGGTCATAAATACAAGAGTCAGTATGATTATTCAAAGTTATATGAAGGAACCCCAACACTCAACATATTACAACAAGATTTTAACACTTTATTTTTATCAATAAAAAGTTGAAACATACTTAAATCACCTTGCTGTTAAGCTTGTGTATGCCAAAGTTGGCTCTGTTTGGAGGAGATTCCCTTAACTCTGGGTTGACAATCTGCTATGTCTACAGCAGTAATGAGATGTTTTATTTTGGGGCTAAGGCAGTAACTGGCAAAGCTTGTTCTTTTCATTTTTTAAAAGTAATTATCTATGCCCAACATGAGGTCTGAACTCAAGACCCCACGGTCAAGAATTGCATGGTTTGACTGAGCCAACCAGGCTCCCCTATCCTTTTCATTTTAAAACTTCACCACCCGTAGGACACAAAACTAGAATATAACGTCAACCTTTTAAGTACATATAGTGTCACAATGTGTGTGTCTCTACATGCTGTGAGAAATGATGGGAAGAACATAATGTTTAAACTTTTATTTACTAAATTACCTATTCTGAAAATGTGCTACTTACATAAAAACGGAGAAATTACACTGTATTATCTACAATGACATTCTGAAAACCTATTATATAACATCTAAATTTCTCACTTGGTTTATAAAGCCCCCTACCATATCCTTATTTTCTTTACACCCACATATAACTGTTTCTGGACAAATTTGATGTTCTGTGTCCACATAATTCCAGCTTTTTGATCATTACACAATCATTCTTACATTCATCTCAAATCAATTTACTTCATGACTTCTGGAGACCCTTCAAAATATCACCAAAGATTAACCTCATCTTTAAGGAGTACCTAGAGATTATGTATAATTGCTTATCTGATTATATGATTGTTTGCAGGCTGTTGAACGCACACATCTCTTATTCCCTAAGCATAAAAGATTTAGTTAGCTCTTTTGTGAAAAATATTCAAAGATTACTTTCTTCAAAAGATCACCAAGCCAAACATTTGGCCATATTTTTATTTACTACATATACTATAAACATATACAATACATGCTACAAAAAAACTTTTTTTAAATTTAACTGTCAAGAAAGTGTATAGTGTTATAATACAATGGCACATGTTCATATTTTATTTCAAATTGGTCTGCTTACCATCCATTTCATTCCGTTAATAGTGAAATGTTACTTAAGGATAATTAAAAATTATCTATTTGCATTATTAACAATAAACAATTCCAACAAATTAATAAGAATTAACCATGTCAAATATTAGTATCCAAAAACTGGGGTTTTGCAGAAATGATTATATAAAATATAGCAGCCAATTACAGTTTACTTTGCTCTGTGACAATGTACATATGCACTTGAATAGGATTCCAGCATTTGCTTTTGGAAGATACTTATTAGAAGTCCTTTGATCTTAAGGTCCAACAACGGCCACACCCAGCCAAATCCAACCCCACAGTTCATATAATGGCTTCGGACAACTGATCATTGAAAAATTCTTATGATTTGGGTAGAGTTGAAGTTGCACTAATATTACATATGATAAAAAGAGACATTACAAGCCAATATCAAAGTCAAAGGCAAAAGAAAATACAAACACTCAAATCAGTTTATGATGAAATTTTTCTACAAGTATTTCAGATGTCATACTTCCAGGAAAATGAGATTTTTAATGTGTATTTGGGTTTGGATTTTACAGTATCTATGCCCTATCTGAAAATTTAAGAGTAGTGAGAGAGAATTAAGTGTAGTATTGCAAATCTTTTCATTTAATATTATTGAGCACCCACTATGTGCATTGCACTGTGCTAACTTTTAAAAGTTGAATATTAATGTCTTTATCAAGCATTACCTTAGTGTGAGGTCAAAATACATTAAATTAGGGTCAACTCATTAGTTTGCTTGTGGTATATAATCCTCTGTCAGTTGGCTTCCCTGTGCCATATAAAGAGCTTCTGCATACCCCTCATTCACTCACAAACACCTGCACACTGACTATGCCAAGCATTGTGCTGGTCACTGGGATACCATGATTTGGTATATGTTCCAAGAATGCATATTAATCATTAACCTATGTAAAAACGATTAGAAAGATACATTACTTTTCTAAAACGAGGCCCAAAGCAAAATATAAGGTGTTTCCATGGGTCATATCACACCAGAGACCAGTGAGTCCCTTCTTAGACTGGGGACTAACTCTGAAGGTTTCACACTGTAGTCTAAGTAGCCTAGATCATTTCTGGTCTCAAAGTCTGTTCTTGGGAGCACCTGACCCCTCATACACCATTCCATACTTAAAAGGGTTTGTAAACTGAACTGGAACACAATGAAAAAGAGCCAAAAATGAAGGCAGTTGATAATGAAATGCACTTCAAGCACTATTCCAGCCATGTAAAGTAATACCTAAGTAATTCATGATTGGTTCAAATGTTTTTCAAAGCACTAACCCTAACCCAAACTCATGTAATTTTAAATTGACTTTTATTTTATACAAGTTGTATATAAAGCCAAGGGCAGAATTTGGCCCTACAACCATCTATGGAATAGTCTAAGTGATTGGTCCTTCCACTCTAAGCAAGTAGAAGCTAAGAATTTCAGAGTCCTCTAATAAGATACTGGCACTCGGGAGAAATGGCCCTGCTGGATCCCATTAGCCAGGAGTCTGTTTAGTTGTGGTAGCAGTGTGACCCTACTATGACCCTTCAGGGAAGGCGGAAAGCTGGGAGTTTGGGTGTCCACTCAGTGAATCCAATACTGGCTTAAAGCTATGCACTGAATAAAGTGCTCTGCACATTTGCTTGTCATCTGGAAGGGAAGGAAAGACTTTTCTTGAGAATGAACCTTTCTGTAAGGTTTGGGGGAAAAGAATGACAAGGATTTAAAGAATCCCAAGAAAAAGTACGAAGCATTGACTTGAAAGGAAGACAAATGCCTCTAGTAGTGTCCTCAGAAATCTCAGGATTTGAACTGTCAGAATGAGTCATACAGTGGTCATGTTCTATAAATGAAAAAGCAATCCCACTGGTTACTTACTATTCACCTGGTGCAAGATTACTTCATGGGGGTGGAAGGGAACAGTCTATTGCCATTTGATAGCATCATTTCAAAATGAAAACAAAACCATTGAATAAGTCAGGGTAAGCAGCATGCAATATTCCTCTCCTGTCCATCAGTTTTCCACAGGTTGATCTGCACTACCTGAGCAAAAGGAGGCAAAATATCCATCTCTTTTGATACACTCAGGCATGGCTGCTACCACCTAAAATTGCCAATTCAGAAGTTAACACACGAGCCCTCCAGTTTCGTACCCTGAAATGGTAAATGAGACTAGAGATGTAGTTCAGTCTAAAAAAAGATCACAGGTAACAGAATGCTTATATAAACTAGACTGCTTTGACATCTGTAAGAAAATTATATAGATGACAATTGGAAAAAAAAAAAAAAAGATTGTTCCCATCTGTCAGCAAAAGTGTTAGTTGAGCTATACTCAGCTGAAGTCCTCATCAGGATTCTGTTGATCCAGCAGACGGACATGTGTGAATGGGAAGTGACCTCGTTTGCCATTACACTCCCCTTCCCACTGACCACTCACATTAATCTTCGTAACCTTTACCAGCTCACCGACCTGCAGGAGGAGAATAAGGAAAGTGCTTTTATTTCCAGTTATGAATGCAAGCTGAAAAACTCCATTCTCTGGTTAGGCATACCCTGCCCACGTGATTGCTCTAGGGCTGACATTACAGAAATGGCTATTTGTTGCCTCCCAAGCCCCAGCCACCAGACTGATTACTTGTGGTTAGTGCAGGCATAAGGAAGAAGGGATTTCAGCAGTGCAGGAGAACAGAGTACAGAAAAGAGAAATGATCCTAGAAAATGACACTTCTTTGGAAACGTTAATCATCTCTGTATGAGGAATCCCAACTAGAATGACCCAGTATTCCTTTTCTTGGTACTATCCTTAGGTCCCTGCTTGCCCCACAGCCTGTGGCCCAGAAGAAGAGGTCCCCCTACCCTCACTGACATACGTCAGCAGCACAATCCCCCAACCACCACTGTACATGTATCACTGCCTGGTACTGCTTGCAGACAGAAGGTAATCATGGAATGCAACTTCACTTCGTCTCAGAAAATGAAGTGTTCCTTTCACCTTTCTACCAAGGCAGAGCTTTTCCCACCTGGACAGGTACAGGCTAAAACTCCAAAAGTCCCCACCTTCTTCATCAAGCTCTAGTTGGCAGCCCACTGTCTGCCAGCTCCCCACCCCCCACCCTCCCATGGTACATATTCATTAACAATAAGGAGACATCATGTTTTTGCTTATATATGAAAAGCTTTTCTTTGCAACATCAACTATAAAGTTTTGACAATCCAGGATATCCTCTATTTTATAAACTTAAGACAAAATCAGTCTGATGAATGTATTCATCTTGTGGCAAAATACTGAACAATGGTGAGATAAGTGGTGAGATACTAAAGAACTTTATCCTTTGATCATCAACATCTGAGTTCTGAAGCTACAAGAGCTTTTTTTTTTTTAAAAAGATTTTATTTATTTATTTGATAGAGAGACACAAGCAGGCTCCCTTGTGAGAGAAGTAACACAAGTAGGGGGAGTGGGAGAGGGAGAAGCAGGGAGCCCGATGCGGAGCTTGATCCCAGGACCCTGGGATTATGACCTGAGCCAAAGACAGACATGTAACGACTGAGCCACCCAGGCGCCCCTACAAGAGCTTTCTAAGCATAACTACTCATTTGGTTTCATTAAGTTAGTAACTACTACTTATTGAACTTGCACTAAGGACTGTAAAGGATTTTTTTTTTTTTTTGAAGTAGGCTCCATGCCCAACGTGTGGCTGGAACTCAAGAGACCAAGTATTGCATGCTCTACTGATTGAGCCAGTAAGGTACCCCTACTGTACAGAATATTTTATATAAATTATTTTGTAGTGGGGCGCCTGGGTGGCTCAGTGGATTAAGCCGCTGCCTTCGGCTCGGGTCATGATCTTGGGGTCCTGGGATCGAGCCCCACGTCGGGCTCTCTGCTCTGCAGGGAGCCTGCCCTGCCCCCCGCCTGCCTCTCTGCTTACTTGCGATCTCTGTCAAATAAATAAATAAAATCTTTAAAAAAATTATTTTGTAGTGATTATAATATCCTTGTAAGACACGAATTTTTTCATTTTATAGATGAAAAAAACGAGGTTCAGAGAAATTACAGACATACCTGAGGTCACATAGCCACTAGCAGGGCTGGAATTTGAGCTCAGAAGTATCAGCTCCAAAGCCAATTTATAATTTATGTTCTATCAAAGCAGAACTTTCAACTACTGGCCAAAGTCAACTCAGGTCTAGGACCAGGTCCTTCTGTAAAAATTAGCTTGGTATCATTCAGAGGACAAACAGCTTGCCTACTGACCTGTCTATAATTTCCTAAGGAACTATCTGAAAACCACAGAGGCCTAAGGTGGTTGTGCGTGTCACAGGATGCTGAGAAAAGGAAGACAGAAACTAGAGAATATCTAACATATAGGGATAAGAAGAGAAAAGGCAGCAGCTCAGTCTGCTGATGTTGTGAAGAGTAAGGCTGACCTGGTAAGGGAAGAAGAAAGGATGATACTGCATTCCCATCCAGTCCCTACAGGCTGCTAGCTCCAGGGTTCTTTATTATCAGCAATCCTCTAATTCAAAGTTCCTGAAACCTAAGCAAGTCAACCATGACAAATCAAGATCTTCCTAGTCTTCTGGGGAGAGGAAGACCAGGACCTCAAAGCAAAAATATCCTAGCTAGTAAAAACAATCTGAAAGTTTGTCTTATACCGCCAATTCTCATTCTCAGACTTTTTATTTTTTTTTTTTAAGTAAACTCTATGCCCAATGTGGGGCTCAAACTCACAACCCCAAGCCTAAGTGTTATGCTCTACTTACTGGGACTTACTTTTCTTACTTTACTTACTCCAACTTAGTGGGCCAGTCAGGCACCCCATCAGTTCTGACTTTATCTTATCAGCTCCTTTTTTGTTGTTGTTGTTGTTGAGATTTTGTTTATTTATTTGACTGAGAAAGATCTCAAATAGGCAGAGAGGCAGGCAGTGAGAGAGGGGGAAGCATGCTCCCTACTAAGCAGAGAGCCCAACGTGGGGCTCGATCCCAGGACCCTGGGATCATGACCCGAGGCGAAGGCAGAGGCTTTAACTCACTGAGCCACCCAGGCGCCCCCAGGCACCCCCTTTTATAAAAAACTCTTGCAGTGTTGTATCAGGAACATCGACCTGATAGCATCTAACTACACTGTAGTGCATTTTCCTGTCAACTATCCTAACTATCTCCCCACCTCCACACCCCCCACACTCCGGCTGGAATCAATGTCACCATGCTGCTAGCCCCGTCCTATGTTAAGGTCAATTATATGAAGTGCAGTGCTTCTTTTCCCCATTTTAGTATTTATTTGTATTTTGTGGGTTTTTTTTTTTAATATTTTAAAAAAGATTTTATTTATTTATTTGACAGACAGAGATCACAAGTAGGCAGAGAGGCAGAGAGAGAGGAGGAAGCAGGATGTCCGCCGAGCAGAGAGCCCGATATGGGGCTCGATCCCACGACCCTGGGATCATGACCTGAGCCGAAGGCAGCGGCGTTAACCCACTGAGCCACCCAGGCGCCCAGGGTGGCACCAAAATACCCAGGTATTTTGTGTTTTAAAAAAGACTCATTTGTGCTAATATTTTTATTTTTACATATTTATCTGAGAGAGCGAGAGAGCGCCCAAAGGGGAGGGGCAGAAGGGGAAGGAGAGGGAAAGAATCTCAAGCCCACTCCTCACTGAGCATGGAGCACGAAGCAGAGCTTGATCTCAAAACCCTGAGACCATGACCTGAGCTGAAACCAAGAGTGAGACACTTAACCAACTGAGCCACACAGGTGCCCCTGTACTCTCCGTTAAAACACTTACATCACGAGGGGTGCCTGGGTGGCTCAGTGGGTTAAAGCCTCTGCCTTTGGCTCGTGTTGTGATCTCAGGGTCCTGGGATCAAGCCCCATAACGGGCTCTCTGCTTGCTGGAGAGGTGCTTCCTCTTCTCTCTCTGCCTACTTGTGATCTCTGTCAAATAAATAAAATCTTTTAAAAAAACAAAAACAAAAACAAGCAAAAAACACTTACATCACGCTAAGTGCTATTCTGAAAGCTGGACACAGAATAATGGAAGTCCCTAACCTTAAGAAAAATGGTTGGAGTATGTGTATGCTCACATACTCATGTCAAAAATCTAAATTGCCACTCATATTAGGTTCCTCTCTAGACGGGGACAAAGGGGCCAATTTAAGAAGCTGGTTGAGGGGTGCTGGGGTGGCTCAGTGAGTTTAGCCTCTGCTTTCAGCTCAGGTCATGGTCTCAGGGTCCTGGAATCGAGTCCCACATTGGGCTCTCTGCTCAGCAGGGAGCCTGCTTCCCCCTCTCTCTCTGCCAACTTGTGATCTCTGTCAAATAAATAAACAAAATCTTAAAAAAAAAAAAAGGGGGGGGCGCTTGGGTGGCTCAGTCGTTAAGCGTCTGCCTTCGGCTCAGGTCACGATCCCAGGGTCCTGGGTTTGAGCCCAACATCAGGCTCCCTGCTTGGCAGGAAGCCTGCTTCTCCCTCTCCCCCCCCGCCCCGCTTGTGTGCCCTCTCTCGCTGTGTTTCTGTCAAATAAATAAAATCTTTATAATAAATAAATAAAAAAAAAAAAAAAAAAAAAAAGTTGGTTTGACAGGGTACCTGACTGGTTCAGTCAGTAGAGCATGTGACTCTTGATCTTGGGGTAGTGAGTTCAAGCCCTACACTGGGTGTAGAGCTTACTTCAGGCTGGGGGTAGGGAGGCGAAGCTAGTTTGAGAAGATCCCAGCTAACATCCCTAACAGCTGCCATATCTAAGTCCATCATTTTATTGATATTAAAGACACACAAAAGGTACATGAGGGAACATTCTGGAGTGCTGGAAATGTCCTATACTTTCATCTGGATAGTTATACCATACGTAGATACACATGTAAACTCCAGGCTGTATACTCAGGATCAATACTTTTTACCAAAAGATTGATTTCGTATCTAAATGAAAAGATGGGGGGATGACACCTGGGTGGCTCAGTGGGTTAAGCCTCTGCCTTCAACTCAGGTTATGATCTCAGGGTCCTGGGATTGAACCCCACATCAGGCTCTCTGCTCAGCGGGGAGCCTGCTTCCTCCTCTCTCTCTCTGCCTACTTGTGATCTCTGTCAAATAAATAAATAAAATCTTAAAAAAAAAAAAAAAAAGGAAATGAAAAGATGGGGCACCTGGGTGGCTCAGTGGGGTAAGCATCTGCATTGCAACCAGGTCATGATCCCAGGGTCTTGGGATCAAGTCTGCATCAGGCTCCCTGCCCAGCGTGGAGTCTGTTTCTCCCTCTTGCTCTCTCTGGAATAAGTAAATAAATAATCCTTTAAAAAAAAATGAAAAGATGAAAAAAATTTTGTTGTATTTTACCTACATTTTCTAGGTGTTTTTTAGAAGCTGATTCTGCAGAGGGCACCTGGGTGACTTAGTCAGTTAAGCGTCCAACTCTTGATTTCAGATCAGGTCATGATCTGAGTCGAGGGACTGAGCCCCATGTGTGGCTCCAAGCTCAGCAGAGAGTCTACTGGAGATTCTCTCCTTCTCCCTCTACCCCTTCCCCTGCTCACATCTATGCACATGCGCTCTCTCTAAAATAAATAAATAAATCTTAAAAAAAAAAAAAAAAGATGGTTCTTTAGGATATATCCTTAAGCCCACCATTCTATTTGATACCAAAATCGGGTAAAGGTTTAAACACTTCTTTTCTCTCAATGCTGTATTGTCTTTATTCTTTTTTTTTTAATGTTTAAGATTTTATTTATTTGACAGAGAGAGATCACAAGTAGACAGAGAGGCAGCAGAGAGAGAGAGAGAGAGGGAAGCAGGCTCCCTGTTGAGCAGAGAGCCCGAAGCAGGAAACGACCCCAGGACCTTGAGATCATGACCTGAGCCGAAGGTGGCTTAACCCACTGAGCCACCCAGGCGCCCTTGTCTTTATTCTTTATTTTTTTTATTTGTTAGAGAGCGAGCACAGGCAGACAGAGAGGCAGGCAGAGGCAGAGGCAGAGGGAGAAGCAGGCTCCCTGCCGAGCAAGGAGCCCGATGTGGGACTCGATCCCAGGACGCTGGGATCATGACCTGAGCTGAAGGCAGCCGCTCAACCAACTGAGCCACCCAGGCGTCCCCTTTGTCTTTATTCTTAAGCATTTAAAATGCTATCTCAAATTGCATCCTAGAGAGCTCTAAGAAGTGAAGGGTAGGCTGAAATGTGGACTAGATTAGCCTCTTGCTGTTACCAGTACCACAGAACCACACCAGACTTCTCCATAAGCAGGATGGAACCTGCTGATTTGCCTTCAGACTTTTCTTCTTTCCAAGTTCAAAGGGAGAAACAATAGGGGTTCCTACATTACAAGATGTCACTGGGGGGAGGGGCGTGATTTTGTACAGATTAGACCTTTGGATAACATCAGAGCCATCTCTAATGTACATGGTCTCTTGGTTCTACTCTACAGAGGCTCAGGAAAACCGCACCATATTCTGAAATTCAATTTTTTTTTTTTTAAATAGTTGATTAGGTTCTTGGCAGAGAGGCCCAAACATCAGAGGGTGAAAACAAAGGCTATGCCATAACTCTGAAATGATTCTAACTTTTTAAAATTCTGATTTTTAAACATAGAAAAGTTGTAGACTATCAACTGGGCTAATTAACCTATCCAAAGTGGCCTTAAAGTACAAATACTTCAAGGAAGACCTTATTAAAATTAAAGAACCCTTTGTATCCTTTGGAGTCTTTCTCCTGAAATACTCAAAGCACACAGGGGACTCGTGGGGTCAAGAAAAGACAAATCCCAGGGGTGCCTGGGTGGCTCAGTGAGTTGAAGCCTCTGCCTTCAGCTCAGGTCATGATCCCAGGGTCCTGGGATCAAACCCCACGTCAGGCTCTCTGCTCAGTGGGGAGCCTGCTTCCTCCTCTCTGCCTACTTGTGATCACTGTCTGTCAAATGAATAAATAAAATCTTAAAAGAAAAGAAAAGACAAATCCCAAAGGCAACGTGACTATCCTTGGATCACATGAGGCCGGAGTGCTTCCACAGTTTGGAAGAATAAATGGCTGTCAAGCCTGATGGGTACAAGTTGGGGAAGTGCAGGAGGGGACAGGGCAGTCTGAAAACAAGATACTACACCCAGGGCAATTCTTTCTCCAAGTCAGAAACAAAGCAAGAATTCACACTCCTCCTCCAAGTAGGCAACAACCCAGTAACACAGAATTCCCAAGGCCAGACCAGGGTGGGTGAAGGGGGACATATATGGGTTTGAAGCTGGGCAAATCATTTCAAAGATGAAGAGAAATGGAGTATCTGCCCCAGAAATGCTATAATCTCAAGATACAAACAAATGTACTGTAGTGAGTATAGTAGTAACTATAGTTCTAACACTATTGATTTCAAAATTCAAGTTATAGATAGAAAAAAAACCTAATTTGTCTATCAATGAACAAGAAAGACCTTATTAAGGATTTGAAGCACAAGGCAGTTAACCGAAAGGCAGACCCTACTACCACCTTGTAAAGAAGAGACAGTGAGGACACTTTCACTGAGGTACTGTGATATTATCCTGTCAGTTTCTCACTTCCTGATCCTGTATTACATCCTTAGGAGCAAGTCTGCAAGTCTATCATGGCATCGTCTCTAAAGAGGACTGAATGTTGGTACTTCGTTTTTTCACTCCTAGGGAATGTGATGAAAACTGGTTTCTTCCCTAGCTCTAATTCCCAGAATAAATCACAATCTTGGTACATAGGTAATCAAATCTACAGTTGGTTCAGGAGCCAAAGATTACTCAGTTGATATTTACCAGTAAGGTCCCATGATAGAATTAAATTAGAACCCAAACAGCATTCATTTTTGGTAGCCATTAAAGAGGAGACACTAGGGATCTGTGTGACCTCCTTTGCTGGTGTAACCCCAGGTGACTACCCTCTAGTTTCTGTCCCTACCATCTAAGAGTTGCCAGTATTCCTCTGATCCTGACTTGTTGCAGGATTCCAGTGAGCTCAGGACAAGAAACATAAACAAATTCATAAAAATAGAGCTAGGAAAAACACAGAGAGATGGAATACAGAGAGATTATCCTGAACCATTTTCAAACACACCAAGAACACATTTAGTTAATATTTCAAGATTTGGCTGAAGGAGAATAAAAGTTAAGAAGATGACAGCAATCTAAAACAAGGGTCAACAAACTATGGCCCATGAGCCAAATCCAGCTTGCTGTTTTTGTAAACAGTTCTTTTTTTTTTTTTTTTTAAGGATTTTATTTTTTTATTTGACAGACAGAGATCACAAGCAGGCAGAAAGAGAGGAAGGGAAGCAGGTCCCCGGCCGAGCAAAGAGCCCGACGTGGGGCTCGACCCCAGGACCTTGGGATCAGGACCCGAGCCAAAGGCAGAGGTTCAACCCACTGAGCCACCCAGGTGCCCCAATAGTTCTATTAGAACACAACAAAGCTCATTTTTTGTTTTGTCTATGGCTGTTTTCTTTTTTTTTTTTTTTAAAGATTTTATTTATTTATTTGATAGACGGAAATCACAAGTAGGCAGAGAGGCAGAGAGAGAGGAGGAAGCAGGCTGTCCGCAGAGCAGAGAGCCCGATGCGGGGCTCGATCCCACGACCCTGGGATCATGACCTGAGCCGAAGGCAGCGGCTTTAACCCACTGAGCCACCCAGGTGCCCCTATGGCTGTTTTCTTACAATGACAGTTGAGTGGTTGTGACAAAAACTGTATGCCCTGTAAAGTCCTTTACTGAAAAAGTTTGTAGATCAGTGATCTAAGGAATATGTAATATTTAGGGTGCATCTATAGCCTTTCAAATGAACGGAAACAAATAAGAACAATTCAGCTTTAATGACTCACTTGCCTCAGAAATAGACTGAAATGGCAGGTCTTTGAGATTTACCTGGTAGGCTTCCAGGTGAAGAGAAAAAGCATCCCAATAAATCTTGGAAAATAGGTCTCACCCTAGTTCAGTCCAGGTAAGAAAAGATGTTCTCTAACTCAATAGCTGATAATGCCTAAAACTAAGTTCGCTATCCCCCTAGTGCAAGTTGGGGAGATAACTACATACACTAGGTACATTTCCAGCTAAACTAACACAATGAACTTGACCCAAGGTTCCCAAACTGCACAGTGTCAGAGGCATTGCAGCAAATTCAGAGGATGCCATGAAATTTTTAAAATTTTGAGGGAAACAGTAATACTTGACATATATCATGCCATGTGAACCACTAGTTCGAGGCAGTTGACAATTTCTACATGAGATTGCACTACATTCCTTTCAAAGATGTCATCTCTTTGCAAAGCTGGGTTTTGGCAGTAGCTAAGATCAAAAAACAAGTACCTCATGAAATTAGTGTGGAACAAGAAACAAGGGTAGTGGGCGCCAGGGTGGCTCAGTTGGTTAGGCGACTGCCTTCGGCTTAGGTCATGATCCTGGAGTCCTGGAATCGAGTCCCGCATCGGGCTCCCTGCTCAGCGGGGAGTCTGCTTCTCCCTCTGACCCTCCCCCTTCTCATGCTCTCTCTCAAAAATAAATAAATAAAATCTTAAAAAAAAAAAAAAAAAAAACAAGGGTAGCAGTGTTCAATATAATCTCAACATTTGAGAAACTGTATGGTGTCTAACACATGTACACCTCTTTTTACTTAATAGTAATTATAAGTACTTAAAATGTTTTCTCTTCATAATGTTTATTATTTTTTTCAAGTGGGTACTAAGTTATTAGGATTTTTTTTTTTTAATTTATTTGTCAGAGAGAGAGAGAGAGAGGGCACACAAGCAGGCAGAGGCAGAGAGAGAAGCAGGCTCCCTGCCAAGCAAGGAGCCTGATGTGGGACTCGATCCCAGAATCCTGGGATCAGGACCTGAGCTGAAGGCAGCGGCTTAACCGACTGAGCCACTCAGGCGTCCCAAGTTATTAGAATATAAATATTTAATTTGTTTATCTGTACAGCTATCTACATAATCAGCACAAATGTTAACTATTTCTCTTGGCCTAGGACACTGAAATATTACTGAGACACTAAAGGTGTTATGAATCAAGAAAGTTTGGAACCTCTGGACCATACTCCTGTGTTGATAGCAAGTTCCCCAAAAGCAGAGATATCCAAATAAGAGCTTAAAAGTCATCTGTGAAGGGGTGCCTTGGTGGTTCAGTTGGTTAAGTGGCTGCCTTCGGGTCAGGTCATGATTTCAGGGTCCTGGGACTGAGCCCTGCTTCGGGTTCCCTGCTCAGCAGAGAGCCTGCTTCTCTTTCTCCCTCTGCCTGCTGCTCTGCTTACTCTCTATCTCTCTAATAAATAAATAAAAATCTTTTTAAAAAATTACCTGTGAAGATACAAGACCTGCCTTTAACTATAGTCTAGATCAGTTTACTTCCAAAGTCCTTTCCAATTGAGATTCTATGAGCTAAAATAAAGGTAATGTCCAAGGATGGAAAAGCAGACACCTCTCTCAATGAATGGTACAGAAATCTTTAGCTACAATTCCAGAAAAAGACAAAGTGACACAGGAAGAACTTGCCACTTGTATTCTTATACTTTCCAATCTCATTTTTTTTTTCCTAACAAAGGGAAAAGTGGGGTCTTTACTCCAAATTCTTATGCATAAGTCAAAAGGCCTAACCAACTGGGTTTTATAGAATACCACACAAGGAGATATAGAGTTGATGTAGCCACTAATGCATATAATCAGGGACCTAAAGCACTTTACAACCTTTCCCATCTGTGTCGAGGGACAGGTCCAAGCCTAAGAACACCTGAGAAGCTCCTTGATGACTCTAAATAGTCTTATTGTCTATCAAAGGCAAATGCCAGGTTGAATCAAAGAATGTAAGTTATGTGATTAGTGCATTTAAAAGTAATGTGATTGTTCCAGACAGTCTACAGAGGCATTAAAAAAATTTAACACCTGCAGTTCACAAGATTCATCCTATTCCAGCTCCTAAGGAGCCAGTAAACAAAAAATGAAAGTTGCCTCTGCACTATTCTAGTGTTATTTCCAGTAACTCTTATTCAAAACATTTAGCATATCTGCATGTTTAAAACCTTGGGAACTCCAGAATGGAACAGATGGTGTCTGATTTAGTTATACTCCCCCGGAAATGACTGACTGACCCATAGAACTAGAGTGAGCAGAGGAATACCCCTCCTTTGGTTAGCTCGAATCAATCCCTACTTTCTACAGCCTTCATCTCTACTACAGAAATCTGATGGGTAGAAAAAAAGGAAATACCTAATAACTTATTTTCTACTGGGGGACTGTGGTTATAGCAAATGTACCAATGCAGAAAAATTTCATCTTTAAGGTGAGGGCAGGTGGTTCTTGAACCCTGTTTTTTAAGATTTATTTTTTAAGTACAGAAATCCTTTCATCAAACAAAATCTTGAAGAGATCCAAATACATAATATAGTTAAAAACAGAATTGCTCTGGTTGAAGCGAGAGAGAGAACACAGAGCCTTGCACCCTTGGTGTCCCCCTCTCCTGAGGGATACCGAGAAGCAGTCTGAAGACTGCTGGTCTAACATAGTATCTCTAGAGCCTTGCCCAATTCTAAAATGCAATGATTCTAATTTATCAACTTCAAGTTAAATGTAAAATTCCACTAAAATGTAGTGTAAAATGTAGACTAGTGGAACTAGGTCATTTATAACCATGAATGTTTTGTTTAACCAGAATGGTAAGAACAGAACACCACAGCCTCCTAGTCTTATCTCCCAGTGTCACCTCAACAGGGACAAGGCATCAGCTTTTTTTTTTTTTAATTTTTTAAGATTTTATTTATTTGATAGACAGAGATCACAAGTAGGCAGAGAGGCAACCAGAGAGAGAGAGGAGGAAGCAGGCTGTCCGCAGAGCAGAGAGCCCGATGCGGGGCTCAATCCCACGACCCTGGGATCATGACCCGAGCCGAAGGCAGTGGCTTTAACCCACTGAACCACCCAGGCGCCCCTAATTTTTAAAAAGATTTTTATTTATCCATTCGACAGAGATCACAAGCAGGCAGAGAGGCAGGCAGAGAGAAGAGACGAAGGGAAGCAGGCTTCCTGCCGAGCAGAGAGCCCGATGCGGGGCTCGATCCCAGGATCCTGGGATCATGACCTGAGCCGAAGGCAGTGGCTTTAACCCACTGAGCCACCCAGGTGCCCCAAGGCATCAGCTCTTATAAAAACCCAGAGATGGGGAAGAAGAGCTGTAGACAACTGTGTACTGTACAGCTGTACTGTACTGACTGCACAACTGTCCCCGCACACAGTCCAACTCTGGATATGCTGCCAGTGAAGCCACATAAAACCTATACTGAGGAGGGCAGTAGCATGGTCATAGAGCAGTAAAAGTCAAAACTGAACCGAGCATGGTAGAGAAGGCGCCACAGTGGATTTGGGTTCATCCTATCTCTACCTCCAAATAGTCTGAACAATCCAATCTATCTAAACATCAGTTCTTTTTTATATAATAAAGATACCAAAGGTCCTTTCCTGCTCTAAAATTCTACGTTGCTGGGGCGCCTGGGGGGCTCAGTGGGTTATAAGCCTCTGCTTTCAGTTCAGGTCATGATCTCAGGGTCCTGGGATCGAGTCCCACATCAGGCTCTCTGCTCAGCGGGGAGCCTGCTTCCTCCTCTCTCTCTCTGCCTACTTGTGCTCTCTGTCAAATAAATAAATAAAATCTTAAAAAAAAATTCTACGATGCTAAACTGACACGTTTTTAAAGTACATAAGGTATTATAAAGCTATTACTTTGGGGTGTATGCTCTAACCTGAAAGAGGCCATCTTTAGCAATCAATATATGTGGCTAAAAACCAGTATCTAACCAAAAAACAAAACTTATTGAAATCACCTATTTATTTCACAAGATTTACATTTCACAGCTGGGACAGCAGCTCAACCATTCCTGAGCGCTACAGCCTCTAATCAAGGCAGGCATCATTAAAAAACAGTTCTCTCTGGGCGCCCAGGTGGCTTGGTTGGTTAAGCGGCTGCCTTCAGCTGGGGTTGTGATCCTAGGGTTCTGGGATTAAGTCCCATATGGGGCTCCTTGCTCAGCGGGGAGCCTGCTTCTCCCTCTGTTTGTGCTCTCTCTCTCAAATAAATAAAAATTAAAAAGAAAAAACCAAAACAGGGGCGCCTGGTGGCTCAGTAGGTTAAGCCTCTGCCTTTGGCTCAGGTCATGGTCTCAGGGTCCTGGGATCGAGCCCTGAGTTGGACTCTCTGCTTGGTGGAAAACCTGCTTCCCCCTCTCTCTCTGCCTGCCTCTCTGCCTACTTGTGATTTCTCTATAAAATAAAATCTTAAAAAAAAAAAAGAAAACAAAACCAAAACAGCTCTCTTTAAGAAAGAAATGCAGGGCAGCTGGGTGGCTTAGTTGGTTAAGTGTCTGCCTTCGACTCAGACTGTGATCCCAAGTCCTGGGCTCCAGTCCTGCATTGGGCTCCCTGGTCCACAGGGAGCCTGCTTCTCCTTCTGTCTCTGTCTCTCATAAATAAATAAGTAAAATCCTTTTTTCTTTTTTAAAAATTTTATTTATTTATTTGACAGAGAGACAGACAGCAAGAGAGGGAACACAAACGGGGAGTGAGAGAGGAAGAAGCTGGCTTCCCACCAAGCAGGGAGCCTGATGTGGGGCTCAATTCCAGGACCCTGGGATCATGACCCAAGCCGATGGCAGATGATTAACGACTGAGCCATCTAGGAGCCCCTAACTAAGTAAAATCTTAAAAAGAAAAAAAAAAGAAAAGAATAAAGAAAATGCAGGGGCACCTGGCTGTCTTAGTTGGTAAACCATGTAACTCTTGGTCTTGGGGTTGGGTTAACTCTGGCCCCGCACTGGATGTAGTGATTACTTAAAAATAAAATCTTAGGGACTCCGGATGGCTCAGTCGGTTAAGCATAGGACTTTGGCTCAGGTCATGATCTTGGGGTCCTGGGATGGAGTTGCGACCCTCACTCAGCAGGGAGTCTGCTTGTCCCTCTCCCTTTGCCCCTCCCCCTGCTCATGCTTCTTCTCTCAAATAAAATCCTTAAAAAAAAAAAAAAAATGGAGGGGCACCTGGGTGGCTCAACTGCTTGTGTCCAACTCTTGATCTAATTCAGGTTTTGATCTAGGGTCATGAGTTCAAGCCCCACATTGAGCTTACTTAGGAAAAATTTAAAAAAAAAAAAAAGGGAGGGTACCTGGGTGGCTCCATCGGTTAGCATCCAACTCTTGATTTAGGCTCAGGTCAGGATCTCAGGGTCCTGGAATTGAGCCCTCCATCAGGCACGGGGCTTGGCAGAGTCTGCTTCTCTCCCTTTCCCTTCATGCTCATGAGCTCTCTAACAAAGAGATATATCCTTGGAGTGCTTGGGTGGTTTAGCCGGTTAAGGGTCTGCCTTCAGCTCAGGTCATGACCCAGCATCCTGGGATCAAATCCTGCATCAGGCTCCCTACTCAGTGGGAAGTCTGCTTCTCCGTTCCCTTGCTCATGCGCTCTCTCTCTCTCCCTCTCTCTACAATAATAAATAAAATCTTAAAAAAAATAGATAAATCTTTTAATAAAGGAAGAAGGAACGAAGGAAGGAGGGAGGGAAGGGAATGCAAATGGAAAACAAAATTAATGTGATAACTATTCTTTCCTGGCTGTTAGCTGGCTTGTTTCATGACTGCTAGTTTTCATACTCCAGCCCAGTGCTAACAAGGTCTGCAAAAAATGTCAAGAGTCCCATCTGCCATATGCACAGCACCATGTTGGATGTTGACATCATCTGAACTTAAATGAAAACACAAGGCAAGAAACTTGTTTTCATTATCCTCCAAACTCAAAGTGGTGGAAATAATGGTGCGACCTATAATTTCATTTCTTATCAAAGCAGAGACATGATACCTTTAAGTCACAACGCGATCTCAAAAAACAAGCACTACAAAAATACATTTTTCAGTCAAATCTAAGACTCAACTAGCTTTCTTTGCAGCCACTATCCAGAATGTAAAAGAAAATTTTCAAATCCAGTAATATCAGAGACTGGCTCAAATAAATCCCAGTTTATTCTGTAGGCTAACACTTCTACTTAGGCAGAAGGCAGCTTTACTCCCACTGTGTGAACATGACCCAAAGGAAACAGCACTTAGAGATTTCAGTTTATAAAAATACACTTTTGCTCCTTCTCTGCTAGTCTGAGCTCACATAACTTCAGCCTGTACTTATGAAAGTTAGCTACTTACTTACATTCAAGTTCTATCAGTAGGTTCTGAAAGATGGCCTGCCATTTTTATACAAGCTTTTACTCTGAACTACTAGTTCTGTGTATCTCAGGGAGGGAGGAAGGAGAGAAGAGACAAAGCTGTGAATGTTAAAGAGAGGAATAAAGGAATACCCAATGCAATGGTTGACCAGAGGAGACAACTACCAAGAGTAACTATTTGCCGTAAAAGGCAGGAATTTACTCTCAGGAGGAACCAGCTTCCTCGCTGTAAAATGCACCAACCAAGTAAACCTGCCGTTCCTTGGAGTGCACAGTTTTGGGTATGGATCTCTTCTCACCTGTTCTACGCTTTACAGTTCCTCCTGAATTCTTACTTAAAAACAAAAGCAGTCAATGGTAAGAACCCTATGCCCCCTAAAGAAGAAACATGTTTTTTTTGTGGGTAAATTCCATTTAAGTGCTTTGACAGAGCCCACCTTATTTTAGACATTGATAAAGAGAAAGAAAGAACCAGAGTAGAAGGTAGATGAGAAAAAGATATTTTAGGTTAATTCCTGTGAATTCAGGTAGTGTTATCAAAGAAATCAAAGTATGTTTAGTAGATCAATCAGAACATTCAGTTATACAATTTTAAGCTTACTTATTCCAAAACAGGTTTTCTACAAAAAAAGAGAAAACCCAACATTAAATGCCAAAATCAGTACTTAATGGTTCAACATCTACAACATCACAATGCTGGTGTTTGTATTCAGCATTCCTACAAAGCTCTAAGAGGTGTGAAAGGGAGACCCTGTAGCAGATCTCTTCTTTCTACATTTTGCACATTATGTACCTCCAAAGCCAAGGCTGTCTTGTCGTAGGCATTAGGGACTCGCTTCTGGATTACCCTGGCATAAATGGGCCCATTCTGGAGGTTAGGGAGCGGAGTGTTGACGCTGGGTTGGGCATAGGGCCCAGGCTCCGGCCCACCCAGTGGCTGTGGGTGGGAACCCTCCTGGTTACCTCCAATCAGAGCCGATACTGAGGCGGAGGCAGGTCTATACTTCTCGACGTAAGGGACTGGAATCATCCCCCTCTTGCCTTCGCTGTCCTCTGCATTCCACCACTGCTCTTCAGGCTTATCCCGGATTCTCAGGATGTCTCCTTTCTTAAAGGGAAGATCTTCTTCATCATTCCCATTAAAGTCAAAGAGGGCTCGCACATACTCTGCCTCCTCCTGCCTGAGAATCACTCCACTACCCTGCCTGGATCTGGAAACTGGTTCTATCAATGTTGTAGTGTCCAAATAATGTATTTTGTAGAATTCCAGTAAAGCAGGCAATGAATCAAACTCTTGATCTCCTATTCGGAGTCTGGAGGGGCTCACCCCTGGAAAAAAACAGAGCAGGCTATTATTTAAAGATGTATTACAAAGGAGATGAAATGCAGATTTTAACCATTTCCTAAACACATTTAGTCAATACTTAATCAGAAAAGAAGTCTAGAAAAGATAATCCCTCTCCTTATGGTAAACTGAAAATCATACTCTGCAGTTAAAACATACCCTAGAAAGATGCTCATCACCACCTGCAGCAGAGACAGAACAGAAGGCCTTAACAGACCAGGCCAGTCAGGGCATGCTTTCATACTGGATCAAAGACAAAGCAATATGGAGACTTTTTGTTCATTCTCCCAAAACGTTCTGTGCTACCCCATTTACAGAGTAGCATAAGGTTCAAGGCTTTGTTGTAATCTTCTTTTCAACCTCAGGAAATGTAGCAACTCTCCTTTTTCATAGGTCCCAGCAGCTTTTCCAAGAAGAGGTGAGGAGAACTTGCCATCTACCTACACCAGGCTCATACATTCCTTCTCTTCACATCTAGAATGTACAATTTCTAACAAAAAAAAAGATTTTTGTTTTTGTTTTTTTAAAGTGAGCTCCATGCCCAATGTGGGGCTTAAACTCACAACCCTGAGATCAAGAGTTCCATGCTCTAGCAACTAAGCCAGCCAGGCACCCTCAATTTCATTTCCGACAGCCACCAAAACAAACAAACAAACAAAAAACCTTAATTAGGCAAAAGAACCAAGGAGTCTAAAAAGAGAAACCAGGAAGCTAACTGCTTAACAATCAATTCCTAAAGTTTGCACTGAAATATAACATGTAAACCATATTGCTCCCTCAGGTCATGAAAAACAGTAAATAAGGATGCTTGAAAAAATAAACTGTTAAAATTCTCAACCTCTGGGGGCACCTGGCTGGCTCAGTCAGCAGAGCATGCAACTCTTGATCTTGGCATTGTAAGTTCCAGCCCTACGTTGGGTGTAGAAATTACTTAAAATCTTAAAAAAAATAAAAATAAAAATAAAATTCTCTACCTCTTATGACACACTAGGGTCCAAGAGAAAAGACATTAGGAATCCTTAAAATTCACATAATACAAAGGTGTGTATGGCCCTCGATACACAGGGCATGCTTCCAAATGTTCCCTCGGGGGGTACAGCTCAAGCATTGAGCATCTGACTGCAGAATATATTCCCTCTTGGAATATATATCCCCAGAGTCTAGAACTGAAAGATAATAAATTAACATGCATCAGTTCAAATGAAAAAGTTTCTAGTGAAGAATACACTTTTTTTTTTTTTTAAAGATTTTTATTTATTTGACAGAGAGATCACAAGTAGGCAGAGAGGC
>ML101354.1:0-31464 GCA_003697995.1 Taxidea taxus jeffersonii | reverse complement strand
GGGGGAAGCAGGCTCCCTACTGAACAGAGAACTCGATGTGGGGCTTGATCCCAGGACCCTGAGATCATGACCTGAGCTGAAGGCAGAGGCTTAACCCACTAAACCACCCAGGCTCCCCAGGAATACACCCTTTAACTTATACTCTGCTAAACACCAAAATATTAAATCATCTTTATTGGATTTTTTTACCTTTTGGTTCCTGGTAAAGTAATAAAATAAAATAAAGTAATAGAAAACTGGTTTTTGCAGAGCTTGTTTTTTTTGTTTTGTTTTTTTAATCACCCTTATCTCACAATTCGGCATTAAGTTATAACCTCCCAAATGTGAATATATGTGTGTATACAAGTATGCATAAAAAATAATAAATTAATAATATAAAATAATAAAAAATAGATAAATAAAATTTTAAGATTTTATTTATTTATTTGAAAGAGAGATCACAAGTAGGCAGAGAGAGAGGGAAGCAGGCAGGGAAGCAGGCTCTCTGCTGAGCAGAGAGCCTGATGCAGGGCTTGATCACAGGACTATGAGATCATGACCTGAGCTGAAGGCAGAGGCTTAACCCACTGAGCCACCCCAGTGCCCCATGAACATGACTTTTAATAGCTATAAAGTATTCCTAACTTTTCACTAGTGAAAATGCTATTATGAGCATTTTTGTTCTTCTCTTATTAACGAGTTTTTTTTTTAATTTCATTAGAATAAATTCCTTGAAATGCAACTGCTGGATCAAAGGGTAAGAACATTAAGGTTTATGCTGCCAAATTGCTCTCCAAAAGGTCTGTACGATTGTCCATTCCCACCACTGATTTATGAGTTCCACTTTCTCCATATCCTTGCCAAAACAGCATTTAAAAAAGCATTGCAGGGGTGCCTGGGTGGCTCAGTGGGTTAAAGCCTCTGCCTTCGGCTCAGATTATCATCCCAGGGTTCTAGGATCGAGCCCCACATTGAGCTCTCTGCTCTGCAGGGAGCCTGCTTCCTCCTCTCTCTCTGCCTTGCCTCTCTGCCTACTTGTGATCTCTGTCAAATAATTACAATCTTAAAAAAAAAAAGCATTGCAAAGGACGTCTGGGTAGCTAGTTGGTTAAGCATCTGCCTTTGGCTTGGGTCATAAACCCAGGGTCCTGGGATCGAGTCCCGTATCGGGCTGCTTCTTTAGTGGGGAGCCTACTTCTCCCTCTGCCTGCCATCCCCACTGCTTGTTCTCTGACAAATAAAAATTTTTTTAAAAGATTTTATTTAGTAAGAAAAAAAAAGAAAAGATTTTATTTATTCATTTGACACAGAGAGACTTCTATAGTTTATCTTTTTCACTTCTTTCCACCACTGAACCAGAAGTCCCCAATACAGAATGAGTACTGATTAAGTGCTGTCTCTTTTTACACAAATGAACACATGAGACACCAAGACACAATTTAAAGGACAGTTGCGCATTTCTTGTATCGCACAAGTCCATCTGTGGAATTCATGGCTGTAAGCTAAAACAATAGCCCACACTCAGTAATGCTGGCTGGCTCCAACTCAAGATGCTGAAATAGAGGGGTGCTCGGGTGTCTCAGTTATTAGGCGTCTGCCTTCCGCTGGGATCATGATCCCAAGGTGCTGGGATCAAGCCCTGAATAGAGCTCCCTGCTCAGCAGGAAGCCTCCTTCTCCCTCTCCCACTCCCTCTGCTTGTGTTCCCTCTCTCACTGTCAAATAATTAAATAAAATATCTTAAAAAAAAAAACATGCTTACATAGATGCCCAGACCCAGGACTACATATCTACAGCAAACACTCATCAGGTACCTGCAGGACACAACCCCAGTAGTTCCAAGAACTGAACTGGAGAACTTTGGTTAGGAATATATACCAGAGCATGGTATATTCTGGAGTTTGCCTTCATTCAAATGGACCACTGAAAGGGGACTGCTCCCATTCAAGTCTGGTAGGCAATGAGATACATGGTCATTCTGCTTTTTACCACTAGGTTAATCCAGTGATCCTTTAGGCCTGCTGAACTATGTGAAGGACTGGGTCAATGTGAGCTCCAAGGAGACCTACTTAGTACTGTCTGATCCAGAAAGCCTCCAGGGTTGAGTGTTAGGAAGGACCCTCACACCAGCAGAATACCCATGGCTTAGAAAATGGTCCTAATGACACCTACAGAGGAAAGCTCCTTTGCTAGAGTTTTCCAAACTACATGCCAATGTGCAAAAGTCAAAATGGTTTTCAATAGTTGCCTTTTTGGGACAGTGATTGGAAGACAGTACTCAGTAAATGTTAGATATTATTCTTAATGAACAAAATTCTGAAGTGAGGGAAGGAAGTTAAATATAAGTCTGTTCCCAGTTTTAAGAAGCTCACAGCACAGCTGCGGATATAAAGGTACACACAGTGTGGTTGGTAAGCAAGGAATGAAGCAGTAGGTCCTAGGAAGACATTATTTCCCCCTGACTTTCACTTTCAACTGGAGATGTATTCTTACAAAAAAACAGTAGCAACAACAAACTGTGTTTTTAGATACAACAAAATCACCATGAAAGAAGAGCCCTGACCATACCTAACATTTCCAAGGCATTCTTTTCACTCTAAAAAGGAAGGTAACCACTCCCTGTCGTCCATTGTTATGGTTCCTCCATTACTGTATTAGCTGAAGTAAAATGTATTTTGTGTTTGATTTGAGGGGGGGGGGTGTGTGATAGTTTAGAGGAACAAATAAGACCACAAAGCCAAGACCCTTGTAACGATCACTACGAAAATTACGAAAAGAAAAAATGGCAGCTCCTCTGCCATAAATATAAAGGTAGGAAGTTGGTTCAATTCATTTCTTGCTCAAATGCTGCATGGTGTGAACTGGACCCACAATGACTTCTCTTCTTTGGCTTGGCTTGGCAATCCCAGCAGTCAGAGAAATACAAGCAAAACACCAAGGAAAATCTTTGATACTTCTTTTAAAAAAAAAAAAAATTATTTTTAAGTAATCTCTACACGCAATGCGGAACTTGAACTCACAACCCCAAGATCAAGAGTTGTATGCTCTATCCACTGAGTCAGCCAGGCACCCCTTTGATATTCTTTACCTACAATTTTTTTTCTATTTTTCTGACACTATAATAATTCCACCAGAGGAGTGCCTGTTTCTGTGTACTGTTGAAGTAGTCAAATACATGGACCATCAACCAAACTTCCAGAAGGAAAGAGGGGAGAAAAGAACGTAAGTCTCAGATAAGCCCAAACCTCATCACAGCTATGTGTTCCAGCTCCTTTTCCCTACTTCATCGCCTTCCAACCACAAACAGCCAAGGGCAGGAAACAGAAGGGCAGGAAAGGAAGGAGATATAGTCAGTCAGTCTAGAAAAAAGAACCAAAGACCAGGTTCTCATTGATGGGACTTGGAAAACCTCACTGACTTGTTTTACATAAACCTGTGCGGGTATTCTGAACATGAGTTATGAACAAACACATTAAGAAATAAAAATCAATGCAAGCACTTCATATTCTTTTGGTTTCTGTACATGCTCAGCTCATTACTTCTAAGCATTTTAGCCCTCAGGTTACATCAATTTTTATAACACCATTCCCTGAAGGTTTTATGAAGAACATCCGAGAGCTCCATGGGCTTCAACAGGCCAGGTCACTTCTGGCATGGGTACCACCACAGCAGCTCCATCATCAGCCTCTCCCTGAATTCGAAGCACTTCCCTTTTCCCTTCCTCTTTCCTTAATTATACTCCTTTCCTCCTCTTCTGCCTATGGTATTTATAGAAAATGCTTAAACACACCCCACCACCTGTCCAATACAAAGGGCTAAAAAGGCTGCTGACTTTCATCTGAGAAGGTCTCCTAAAGAGGTATCAAATATCTGGCCTCCCAAGCAAATAGATCTTTCTAAAAATGGTGGGTATCAGCATGGTATTTCACAGATTCAGACTGACTGGGTTTAATGAATTCTGGTTCTGCCATTTACTAGCTATAGGAACTGTTATTTAACTTCTCCTGGTGTCAAACACCTATGTAATAAAAGCTCCTAAAAGCAGTTGGTACACTGTACCCTGCCCAAACCTCTTAATTCCTTTATAAATTTTCAAATAATCCCCAAATCCAAAGTCCACTGCATTGTTTCCCAGAGAAGATTCTAGAGAATCTCACGACACTTCTCAAAATGTCTTGTGGTCAAATACCTGCCTCTCGAGAGGGTCATAATTTCACATGAGCACAGTAAATGGCTGAGAAGTCCTGTAATAAATAAACCGTGGCATCCTTTTTTGGATGTAAACCTAGAAGTAACTCACTGAAGAACTTCTCCAGAACCACTGGATGGAAGGATACTCTGTAACTGATGAATAAAACATGCAGACCAGGTTTGAGAACTGCAAAGATGAGGTAAACAAATGAAACACAGATGGTGGAGGCACAAAAGCAGTAGGTAATGAACAGTCCCACAAGATCTCTAGAGAATGGCTTGGTGCAGCACCACCTTGAAGAGGCAGCGTAAACAATGACCACCCCAACTTTTGCTCTTCCCTGCCCCAAAATGAGGCAAGCTTTTATGCTTCCCTCACCCACTAGAACAATAGGTAGAAGGCTCTGGGTTAAGCAGGTAACACCAGGTGCCATCATATTTCCATGTCATGGATCCAAGGTTCTTTCACATTTCCTGATGCACTCCATCACGCTCCACCCCAGTACTCACTCCCTTACACATGCCATCATATTACCAGTGCTCACCAACCCACATCATGCCTGCCTGTGAGCCTCTCAATGCTGAGAAGTCTTCCATTTTGCTTCAACTCCTGCTCTCTCAACCTCAAACTTATGTTCATAAGACTAATACAGCTAATGCTTATCAAGTACTTACTATATGTTAGCCCCATTCCTAAGCATTTAATACACTAAAACTCATTTAATCCTCATAACAACCCTATGTGGTCAATATCACTATTTCCTCTCTTTTACAGATGGGGAAATGAGGCAGAGACCAAGTTAAAGAATGTGTCCAAAGTTACATAAGTAGTAAATGGCCAGGAAGAATGTCTCAAACCCAAGCTCCAGAGCTCAGACTTAAAACTACTCTCCCAGCTCACACTTGTTCAATTTTGTCAACTGTCTACTGGCCAAGGTCTAGTAATACCTCATTGTTCAAAGAAACATGTGCATCAATGATTGCAAAGACTTCCCAAGAAGTCCACCTTGAAGTCCAACCTGACAAGGTATGCCCAGTAGACTTGACCAAACCCTGCCTTATAGCCCTGAGGCACAACCAGGGTGCTCCCAGACTATGGCAGCCTGTGGAAGCTGAACAACTAAGTTAAAAACAGACTCACCAGAAAACCTTAAAAATACCTAATCCAGGGCGCCTGGGTGGCTCAGTGGGTTAAGCCGCTGCCTTGGGCTCAGGTCATGATCCCAGGGTCCTGGGATCGAGTCCCGCATCGGGCTCTCTGCTTAGCAGGGAGCCTGCTTCTCCCCTCCCCTCTCTGCCTGACTCTCTGCCTCCTTGTGTAATCTCTGTCTGTCAAATAAATAAATAAAATCTTTAAAAAAAAAAAAATACCTAATCCATCCTACCTCTATTCCTCTAGAGGAATAAGCCATTCCATACAAAAATATTATGTCCACAAAATACGCTATATAGTCCTAAGTAAAAAGCTCAGTTTTTTCATGTTCAATTTGCCAAGTAAGAACTGTAAAAGCCTCATCATTGACTTTTAGATAACAGACAAGTATTGTCCAAACATTAAAGTTAGTTTCTTCTTGTCATCCTTTCATCTTTAAACAGAACCTAGGACCCCATGACAAAAACAAAATCTTCTATGTGTACTGTTCAGATCTCAAAAGGAAAGAGAAAGAAGTATAGCGTAAGTGTCAGCTCTCTAGTCAGAATTCTGAGGTTCAAAATCTGGCTCAGTCATTTACCAGCTGTGTGACCTTAGGCAAGCTACTGAATCTCTGACTCTCAGTTTCCTCACCCATAAAATGAAAATATTTCAATTAATAGAGATCATAGTACTTCTCACCAGACTATTATGGGCAGAAAATGAGATAAAGCACAGAAAGTACTTGGCAAAGTACTTGGCATAGAATAACCAGTCGATAAATGTTAGCTATTAATATTCTACATGCTTTTCTAAAATTTAAGAAATTTCTCTGTGTAGTTTCAAAAGAAAAAGAGCTTGATGGGAAAGGAGGGGGAACAAAGATTAAGTAATCTTTATTATAAAGACAGCAACTCAATCAATTGCTGTGTGTGGAAAATTAGGCACATTACCAGAAACAAGAATTACCACAATGCCCATGAACTTTCTACACCCCATCCACAAACTCTGGCAACCTTCTCTTTTGGGCCAAGGATCTGAACTCATATATCTGTTATGAAAAGGTGGAGCTCGGTATCAAGGTAAGCACAGAGATATAAAGTCCTAATACCAAGGTGTGGAGAAAGCTCAAACTAGCAAACCCGCCTGCTGCCATCTCCAAATTTTACAAAATGAATACACAAAAGGTTGAAAATTGGGGGAAAAAGGTCAAAAATTGAGTTTCAGTGACCGTTTGCCATCATATTACTGCATTGTAATGTAAAACCCTAGATACCAAGAAGGTGGTAAAAAGTCGAATTTAGGGGTGCTTGGGTGGCTCAGTCCTTAAGCGTTTGCCTTTGGCTCAGATCATGATCCCAGGTCCTGGGATCCTGCTGGACACTAGGCTCCCTGCTCAGCAGGAAGTCTGCTCCTCCCTCTCCTTCTATCTGCTGCTCTGCCTACTTGTGCTCTCTATCTCTCTTGTCAAATAAACAAATACATCCTTTTAAAAAAATACATTAAGGGTGCCTGGGTGGCTCAGTTGGTTAAGCAACTGCCTTCAGCTCAGGTCACCATCCCGGAGTCCTGGGATCGAGTCCCGCATCGGGCTCCCAGCTCCACCGGGAGTCTAATTCTTCCTCTGACCTTCTCGCCTCTCATGCTCTCTCTCACTGTCTCTCTCTCAAATAAACAAATGAATAATAATAAAAAAAAAAAAAACATTAAAAAAAGGTAGAATTTACCTGGTTTAGGGTAAAGTTATGTTACATCAATATTCTTGTCTTACATTATGCTATTAAACTAACCAGACTGAGAAGACCTAGGATAATTTGTGGACTTAAAGATTCCACACTTTTTTTTTTTATAATTGGTATTTGTTAGCAACAAAGAGACTGACTGTCCCACCTCCCCATTTCTGGCCAGAGTGAATATATCTAAATTAGGACTATCCCAAAAGGGAAAGAGACTGGCCTGGAGCAAGGCTCAGCTAGTCAGAAGAAAACTGCTTCAACTTGGGAACAATGAGAAAGACTAAGACTCTTGAAGCTGTTACACAGGTGATGGTAAGATGACAACCTCAGAATTACTCTGTACTTCACAAACCTCAGGCACTAAGTGCATAAATCTCCTTAACATTCTCCAAACAACTCTCAAGGCATAAGTAAGACAGTCACATCTCAGTGACCCTTGGTAAGAAAGACCTAGGTCACAGCCCCAACTTAGTGAGCAAGAAGAGGCCCTGACATATATCACTGACAATGTTCAAGTCCAATGAAACTGGAAGTTCCATTCACTTTCAAAGAAGGGACTGTTTCACTAGCTTATTTCCTGGGGAAAAAAAAAAATCTGCCCTCCACAAAATACCCTGAAAACTAGAACCCTCTAATTGTAGAAACTGTCTCTGGACTTTAAGATCTCTTGGACACCATCAGCTGTACCTCAACTTGTTCTGGGCTGATCACAGAGGGCTTATTTCTATCCCCAAGACACTTAGCTCACCACCTTCGTCCTCTGCGGGGGAAGAGGACAGTAAAAGTATTTTGGAAAAATGCCCAAGAAAGGAAAAAGCCGACCAGTTTCCTGAGGGTGTCTCCATCCCTCCGGGCTAGTATGTGGTGACTTCCTACCAAAGGCCAGCAGGGGAGAATAGCTCTCCAAACCAAGCCCGGCTCTCTAACACTACAGGAAATGTTTCAATTCTAAAAAGCCACTTGTAGGATTATCGAATTCATTCTGAGAACCGCTGCCAAGTGATGCCCCCGCAGTGCCAACATCCCCCTCAGCTCTTTGTCCCCACGTTGCCCGGCCCTGCCCTTGTGCCTGGCCCGGGCGCTAGCCCCACCCTGGGGCCGAAGCAGTTCCCCTTCCCCTGGGCTGTCCTCCCAAGTCACACCCAGAGGCCTGGGTCAGCGGCGACTCCTTCCCCTACACACACCCGCTCGTGGTGGGAACGACCCTAAGCACCAGGCTCCCCACTGCCATGGTCACTCCGGCCCTCTGCCCACGTCCCTCGTGGAGGTCAGCTCTCGAAGAGGAGCCGGCTAGGCTGGGGAGTTCCGCGGCCCTCACCCCGCCCGGGGCCTCCCGTCCCGTCCGTCCTCACCGGGCGGAGGCTGGGCGGGCGACGGTGGCACAGAAGGGCGCGGGCCGCTGCTGTTGATGATGTAGTGGGAGACGCGCGAGTTCTCGGAGACGCTGAGCACATAGTCCCCGGGGCTGGTGCTCGAGTCCCGCACCAGAAACACCCCGTGCCGCTGGCCCTGCAACAGCGCCACCGCCTCCTGCCGGCTCAACCGCCCCCAGTACCAGCTACTCCGCTCCTCCGAGTCAAAGTTGCCCGCCATGGCCGCCTCCGCGCCTACACGCTGGGCAGCCGCCGCCACGCGCGCCCCTCCTGCCCCGGCGCCCGCCGCCCAGCGGACCGGCTCCGGTCTCAGCCTCACAGCAGTGTCCGAAATGGCGGCGGCGGCCGCGGGCCTTCCCCACCGGAAATGACGCGCACCTTGCCTCCGCGAGGATGCCGGGAAGGAGACCACAACCCGCCATTGGGAGAAGGGCAAAGGACGCCTCGAGCGCTCACTGCGCACGCGTTCTCACGTGCGTCGCCGCCTGGTAGGGATCGGAACTGCAGGGGATGGAGAGGCGAAGTCTAGGGCAACGGGGTAGGGGCTTAGCCAGTAGTCCGCCAGAGGGTTGTATTAGCGCTTTTCGCCACGCGGGCGGTCGCTGCACCAGGCTTCAAGTTCCCGGAAGGCCCAAGACTTCTAGGCAGCGACTCCGAGTACGGAAGATGGATGTGGCCCGAGGGCCTGGGCTTCTGGAGACATCGGTCTTTTTCTGGTGGTTCCTCCAGCTTCTCTGTAGACAGGCTAAAGTTTTGTGTTTGCACTGATTCATTCAGCAGTTATTGACACCACATTTGCCGCGTGGGTGCAAAGGTGATCAAGGCTGGCCTCTGACATCACAGAATTTACAGACCAGTGGGAGGAACCAGGAAGCAATGACAAAGGAATGCTGAGTGCTATGATAGGGACCCAACAAGGGGCTCTAGGAACACTGAGCAGGGCCCTCAATCCAATCAGTAAAGGGATTCGATATGGAGGTGGCTTGAACTGAATGTTGAAATGGCAAGTGAAAGAGCATTCAAGATAAAGGGAACCAAATGTGCCAAGCCAGGTAGTTCTCTCCATTGAGTCTCTCGGGTCATTTGTCCAGATTCTTCTAAACCTTAGTTGTGGCCACACATGTCCTCTGCTCTCCCTGCTATCATGATCTCCATCTCTATTCTATATCTACAGCTGTATTCCTGTGAACAGCTTGTTCACTGGTTCTCTGTAGTGCATTGCACACATCTGCCAGTGTGGGCTTTCTAAATTACAACTCTAAGTCTGTTGCTACCCTGTGCACAACTGTTAACAGTCTACAGATGTTAAAATTCCCAGTTTAGTTCACAGCATCAAATGGGGCCACAGTCTCTTCTTAGCTGCTCCTACATGAACTATGTGTTTCTTCTTTCTGGAAAACTTTTCTGGATCTCAGATTCAAATGAGTCTTTTTGACCAACCATCACTCCCTCTCTGCATCCACAGGACTGTGTCCATATGATGGAAATAATATGTTATCACAGTTCCTACCCATTGTCCTGTAATCTTTCATTTTACAGGTCTGCATTCCACGCTAGAGCTTCTCAAAGGCCAAGGATCTAGAGCAGGAGATACTACATAAATCTTTTATGAGGATGGCTAACATTTATTCAGGGAATAGTACCTGCCAGGCATAGTGCTAGCTGCCTTTATATGGATCATCTCTTTTGAATCCTCTTAACAACCTTATAGGTTGTATTTTACAGCTATCCCTGTTTTACAGGTGAAGCTCAGAGAAGTTAACTTATTCGTCCAGAGACACACAGCTACTGAGTGGGGAGCTGGCATTCAAATCCTGAAAGGAACAGAGAGCTGTGGTCACTGCGTTATATCCTCAGACTTCTGGAATAGGCATGGAGGGGAACAGGAGGTTGGGGGAGGATGGTAGAAATAGACATCAAGAAAAAATATATCAGTCAGCCCAGGGTTTTGATCTTACATGAATAATGTGCCTCTTCCGGATCTACTTCACACACCCCTAGGCCTGCTCTGGGAAGGGAAGGGGAGCAAAGGCACCTTCCCCTCTATGACTCACTGTGACCCTGGCTTAGTCACAGCGTGTTACCACAAGCTATCAGCAGAAGCCACCCCAGTGTGAATTCTGGCCCTTTGGGTAAGAGAAGTGCCTGTTCTTCGCTTCTCCAGGTTGGAGGAGCTTTGAGGTAGGGCCTCACTCAGAGACTGCTTGTGGGTTCTGATAGAAAACATACTTTTTTTTTTTAAGATTTTTATTTATTTATTTGACAGACAAGTAGGCAGAGAGGCTGGCAGAGAGAGTGGGGGAAGCAGGCCCCCTGCCGAGCAGAGAGCCCGCCTCGGGGCTTGATCCCAGGACCCCAGGACCACGACCGGAGCCGAAGGCAGAGGCTTTAACCCACTGAACCACCCAGGCGCCCCAGAAAACGTACTTTAAAAGAAGAAAAAGGAAAGGAAAAGAAGGAAGGGAAGAAACATCATAAATAAGCTGGATAATAAGAAGGAGATTGGCAAGGAGGGGAAACCTAAACCCGAGGGATATTCATGGGTGTTGTTTCTTGGAGCATAGAACAGCATGGTAGGAACAGGAGTGGCCTTGAGACGAATAGAAGACAAACCCGTTGTCCTGCCGCTCCCTCCTTTGTCTTCTCTTCTCCCCTTCCTACATTCAGGATTTGCAGCTATAATGGTGGCTTTTGCCCCCTGGTAAGCTTGTGATCAATCCTACAAAGAACGTGACCTTCCTGGGGTGCCTGGATGGCTCAGCTAGTTCAGGGTCTTTTTTTTTTAATTTTATTTATTTGTTTGTTTGTTTGTTTACTTATTTGACAGAGAGATAGAGCCAGAGAGCACAAGCCGGGGACTGACAGAGGGAGAAGAAGAAGCAGGCTCCCTGCTGAGTGGGGGGCCAAACGTGGGACTCGATTCCAGGGCCCTGATATCATGACCCTGCCTGAAGGCAGATGCTTAATGAACTGAGCCACCTGGGTGCCCCAAGCGTCTGACTCTTGATCTCAGCTCAGGTCTTGATGATCTCAGGGTCGTGAATTCAAGTCCTGAATTGGGCTCCACACTGGGAGTGGAGCCTACTTTTTTTTTTTTTTCCTTTTTTAAACATTTTATTTATTTATTTGTCACAGAGACACAGGGAGAGATCACAAGTAGGCAGAGAGGCAGGCAGAGAGAGGGAGGAAACAGGCTCTCTGCTCAGCTCTCTGTTGAGCAGAGAGCCCTTTTCCGGGCTTGATCCCAGGACCCTGAGATCATGACCTGAGCCAAAGGCAGAGGCTTAACCCACTGAGCCATTCAGGCGCCCCCTACTTTATTTTTTCATTTTTATTTTTTTTTAAGATTTTACTTATGTATTTGACAGCGTGAGGGGGAACACAAGCAGGGGGAGCAGGAGAGCCTGATGCAGGGCTCCATTCTAGGATCCTGGGATCAAGACCTGAGCCGAAGGCAGATGCTTAATGATTGAGCCTCCCAGGTGCCCAACATAGAGCCTACTTTAAAACAAAACAAAACAGGGACGCCTGGGTGGCTCAGTTGGTTAAGCAGCTGCCTTCGGCTCAGGTCATGATCCCAGCGTCCTGGGATCGAGTCCCGCATCGGGCTCCTTGCTCGGCAGGGAGCCTGCTTCTGCCTCTGCCTCTGCCTGCCTCTCTGTCTGCCTGTGCTTGCTCTCTCTCTCTCTCTCTCTCTCTAACTAATAAATAGATAAAATCTTAAAAAAAAAATTAAAAACAAAACAAAAACTGTACAGAGGCAGACACTAGGGGAAAGCTCTGTGGTGAAATGTAAAAGGACTCCAAGAAGGGTCTTGGGGAGGAGAGCATGCTGGGATCCAAGGCAGGAGGCTGGACCTTCCCAGAAAAGTCAGCGAGATGTTCTCGGCGAGATATCCCAGGGGTGACATGCTATAGGACTGCTGAGAATGGGTTGTCTCCCTTGCTGTGAGGTATATGCCGCTCACTGCCTCATCCTTTAGGAACACTGTTCACACAGACACCCTTGCAGGAAGGCACCCAAGAGAATGTGTCAGCTTCCTTACTTCTGTCCTCTCAGAGCTGAGAAAGTCAAGAGCATCTGAAGAAGGTTAAGATGCATGTGTGCCTCCACCTCCCCAGCTCACCCCTCTCTGGCTCTGCGGATTCTTCTTCCTTGTCCTCTGACAAGCCTCCACACTTTCACTTGCCCCTCCCCCTTCTGGCTCCCCATGGTCACTCTCCCACCTACTTTATATCTCTGCCCCTAAGGCCCCCTCAGGGAAAACTTCCCTTGACCGGGCCTTTGGAACTGTAAACTGCACACCCACCTCTCTGCCTCCCCCTTCTCTGCCTTATTTTCCTCCCATCACCTCTAGAACATAAGCTCCATAAAAGCAGGGATTTGATGGGTTTTGTTCTTGCAATATCCCAAGTGCCTGGCCGAGAGCCTGGCACACCATAGACAGTAAGTAAATCCCAGTGGAACGAAGGAATGAAGAGTCCGGGGAGGGGTGGGGCGGGGAGGCTCTTGTCCAGAGCCTGAATTAGCCTCCTATGATTGGCAGGTATCTCCTCAGGGGGCCCCGGACTTCCTGCAAGATGTGAGCTGGGGGTGCAAACCATTCTCCATTACCTCTCGAAGGACAGGGGTCCGCAAGTCCATGTGTGTTACGTCTGTGACGACACTAGCAACACATTCTAATTGGCTAGAGAAAGGAGTGTTGGCTGGTGGTAGAGCTGGTAAATGCACTCAGCACAATGCTTATCTTATCTGTCGGCTTCTCGGCTTCGTAGCCACTGTTGCTACTGATAGGACAAATTATCTTGGTGCTTTTATTTTTCTGTAATTGGTTGCCTGGGGCAGGGGGGAGTGGGGGGGTCGGAGGGAGTGTCAAATCTAGGTGTGTGCCTAGGACTGCAACAAGCCCAAGAGAGTCACACATTCATCAGAAACTTCTGCCCCAGATGCTGAATCTAAATGCCTCCGCTGGTAGCTTGACCCCAAATTAAATTTGTTCTGGACTTTAACGCCTTCACACAGGGGCGCCTGGGTGGCTCCGTTGGTTGAGTGGCTGCCTTCAGCTCAGGTCATGATCTCAGGGTCCTGGGATTGAGTCCCCACATCAGGTTCCCTGCTTAGCGGGGAGCCTGCTTCTTCCTCACCCTCTGCCTGCCCCTCTGCCTGCTTGTGTTCTCTCTGTCAAATAAATTTTAAAAAAAAAACTTTAAAAACTAAAAAAAAATAAAATGAGGGGCACCTGGGTGGCTCAGTGGGTTAAAGCCTCTGCCTTCGGCTTGGGTCATGATCCCAGGGTCTTGGGATTGAGCCCCGCATCGGACTCTCTGCTCAACAGGGAGCCTGCTTCCTCCTCTCTCTC
This sequence comes from Taxidea taxus jeffersonii, assembly GCA_003697995.1. NCBI lineage: Eukaryota > Metazoa > Chordata > Mammalia > Carnivora > Mustelidae > Taxidea > Taxidea taxus. The sequence continues at coordinate 17,694 of ML101354.1, read as the reverse complement.
TGCCTGCCTCTCTGTCTACTTGTGATCTCTGTCAAATAAATAAATAAAATATTTTTTAAAAATCTTAAAAAAAATAAAATGAAATAAAAATAAAGCCTTCACTTGCCATTCCTTCTGCTCACACCTCTCCCATTTGGGAAATCTCTTAGCCATCTGCCAAGGGTTCCGGGGAGGCAGCCTGCAACACTCATTCCCTTTCTTCCGGAGGCAACACTGCCGATCTTTCAGGAAACCCTCGGCTCCCCACTCAGGCCATGAGGCAGGTGTGGTTTGTGCTGTTTCTGCCCTGGGGGTGGGGTCAGGGCTCAGGCCCAGAACCTGGGCCTGGCAAGTACGTGTCAGAAGATGCTCTTCTCCCTAACTACAATGACTGAGTCAGGGGAAAGCACTTCCTTCAAGCTGGTCCACTGTGAGTCGGTGCTGAGACTTTCAGCTGACTGGGAAAGACGCTTTTTCTCTGCTTCCTACACCAATGCAGCAGAATGAATGGCCACAGCTGCTGGTGGCCGTGGCTGCCTTGCCACGAGTGGAGAGCTTGCCTGACAATGGAGCCCCCCGCGCAAGCCTGAGCCCTTAAGAGATGGCTCCAGACATGTTTCCTGACAGTGTCATTCGGGTGCCTAGAAGCAGCCCTACCCTGGGACTGTTAGGTCACTGATGCTAATGAGGGTTTTTCTGCCCAAGCCAATTTAGGAGATAGTTGCCACTTGCAACAGCATTTGGAGCCTGTCCTTTGGGACAAGATGCCCCAAGTCATCTTCTCTGTGAAGGGTATGTGACCCTTCTCCCTGACTTGAGCCAGTCACTAGTTGGCGTGCCCCGTGGGGCCAGCACTTCCTATACCGGGCTGTGTCTGTCTGCCGGGCTGGGCTGAGGACCACCAGGCAGCAGCTGGATGTCTTCCCCAGGCCCACAGCCCTGGGCCATGCTGAGCAGCCCTGCCAGAGATCATCAGTGGGGGAGCAAGCCCAGGGGATCCCGGGTGGCTCAGTCGTTGAGCATCTGCCTTCAGCTCAGGTCATGATCCCAGGATCCTGGGATGGAGTCCCACATGGGGCTCCCTGCTCAGTGGATAGTCTGCTTCTCCCTCTGCCCCTCCCCCATTTTATGCTCTCTCTCCCCCCAACCCTCTGCCCCCCATCCTGCTCATGTTCTCCTCCAATACATAAATAAAATCTTTTTTTTTAAAAGTAAGTAAGAAAGAGCAAGTCCACGTCGCAGCTACTGGATACTTCCGCTTTCCCTCAGGGAAGGAGCCCTGCCTTCTTCCTTCTGTGGACAAGGCAAACATTCTAATACCATCCTAATTCTAATACAGGACCACTGGCTGCCTTTCAGGGGTCCTCTCCCTCTCCTAACATTCATGAGCAGACCAGCGTTGGCAAACACATATTGCTTTATTTAGTGTTTCTCTGGATTGCAGAAGTGTCAGCAGTGAGCTGAGACCTGCCCCCAGGAGGGCAGAGGCAGCTGGGCAGCTCCCAGGCCCTCAGGGGAGGTGGGGGGGAAGCAGCAGAAAGAGGTGATGCCTCCGCAGCTCCTCCCAAAGCCAGCCTCCTCCCTGGGCTCCCAGGTTGGGGAGGGGGTCGGGGCCAGGAAAGGCCCGATATCCTTGAACTGGGACCAAAGTATATAGACAAGGTGTTTGTCATCCTAAGGCATAGACTGGGGCAGGAGTGCTTCTCCCACCTGTTGGCCCCCAAGGGTGATTGCTGGTTAGGGAGCCCCATGCACCCTTAAGATACGAGCCTGTCCCTGGGAGAGGCAGTGAGGTGTGCTGAAGACAGGGCTGCAGTCCCATTTTGCCCCAACCTGCTAGATGAGGGGCAAGTCACTTCTTCTTGTGGGCCTCTGTCTCCTGCTCTGTCCCACCAGGAAGCTAGACTGCATGATCTCTGTGTCTGTCAAATTCTGTGGTCTAAAACTCCTTCCCCCACTCCAGGACATCCTCAGGCTGGGGTGAGGATTCTGAAAGGGTATTTTAAGGCAGGAAGAAAGGGGGGCAGGCAAAGGTGGTCTCAGCCCCCAGTGGGATGTTGGAGTGGGTGGCGAAGGGTACAGGTGGGCAGACAGGTGGACAGACAGAAAGGTGCCAAGGGAATGAGAAGAGGGTGGCCTGGGCAGGAAAGTGGGCACCGGGGCCCAGACCGCCCAACCTCTTGGCTACATTCCCTGCCCTGCTGGAGTCAGGGAAAACACATCCAGTGTGTCTTGGGGATGGGCAAATGGCTTTCTTAAAAAATAGTTTCTTATAAAGCATCAAAAAATCTCAGAGAAAACCTCAGCAAAAGTTCCCTTCTCTCAAATATTTGGCATTGGCATTGGCCTTGGGGCTGGCATGGCTGCCTCTGGCCCCGGCTTTCCTATTGCTGTGGCCCGGCCTGGCCCACATCTGGGGCAGCTCCCTGGCCCCCGCTGCTCCCTCAAGAGAGGGCTAAGCAAAAGGCAGGAATTTGTCGATGGGCTTCGAGGTGTCCCTGGGTCCCTGTCTAGAAGCTCGAGTCTTTGGTAAGTGGGAAGGGGAGGGGGGAGAAGCAAAGCATTGGGAAGTGGGAAGGGGTCCAGTGGTGCCTTCATCACCGAGAGTTCAGCCGTGGGGCTACCTGTGGGCACAGAGAGAGATGCTCAAGTAGTGAGTAGGAAGTGGACGGAGGAGCTCTGGGTACATACGTACAGTGGTGGTCTGAGGGGTGGATGCCTTGTGACCTCAGTCCTAGAGACTGATCCTACTCGCATAGGACTCCCCACCTTGCCCAAGTGGGCCTTGCCTCCGGCAACCTCTGAAAGCCTCTAGGCCTTCCCCACCTCCCCATGCTGCCATCTTTGTAACCACTGGCACTGTAGGGGCTCAAAGGGTCCTGCTCTCTGGGCCTCAATATGCAATAGGATGAAAGAGGTAGTTTGGTGCCCCCCGCCCCTGGGACAGAGAACCGTGGATGGGGTGCCCAGGCTCTGCCAAGCTGCCAAGGAAGTGTGGCCACCCAAAGCTCACCCTAGCCCTGGGGCTACTGGTAGGGAGGCAGGCTGTCACCTGCTGGTGCCACTCACCACAGCCAGGTGCCCGTTCTTGGCCTTGGTGATGAGCAGTTCTGAGCCAGGCGTGAAGTCGATGGTGCCATCCCTGCCGGGGCCCCCAGCGAAAGTGATGCTAGAAGGAAGGGGATGTGTGAGGGCCGCCTGCAGGCACACGCGTGACCCCCTCCCCAACCCCAACCCCCTCACCTGCCCTGGTTGATGTTGATGTTGTTCACGCGGTCGGCGCTGATCGCGGTCTTGGTCAGTGTCTCAATCACGTGGTCACTCTGCAGCACCACATCCCCCTGGGAGGCCGGGCAGGGTCAGGAGAGGGGTCGGGCCGCCCAGAGTTAAGGCATGCACTGCTGCCCTGCCTTCCGGGCCCCAAAGACATACCTTCTGCTTGTTGTCCTCCCGCTGCACATGCAGCACAAAGAGACTGTCACTCAGGCTGCTGACGGAGATCCCTGAGGGGGAGGGCAGAGTTAGGGGCTAAGGGTCAAGGGTGGGAGCCCTGGCCCTCCCTGAGCCACCCCGGGCTTCCAACTCACCGGTCAGGTTGGCGTAGTCGATCCTCTGCTTGACTTTGGTATCCTCAACAATGACCACAGCACTGGGTGTCAGCAGCAGCTGCCGGGAGCGGGCTTTGTAGCCCTTGCGGTCATACTTCACTACTGGGACGGCATACTGCAGGCGGTGGGCAGGGCGGAGTCAGGGGTGGGGCTGAGGGGGGCTCCAGGGCCCCCCACCTCCCCACCACAGGTCTCAGGCTGCAGAAACGGAGTCTCACCTGGATGGGCTCAGAGCCGAGGGCCTGCAGCACTTTGGGGCTGATCTCGTCCACACCTGCAACCCGGACAGGGGGGCAGGAAGTAAGAGGAGGGGAGAGGGGACCAAGCTGGATAGTGCTAGAGGGTCGGAGCACTGGAAGTCAGGGGCTCACCAAGCCGCGTGCTGATGAAGAGCCTGGGGACACTCTGGGGGTAATTGTCCTTCTTGCCCCTAAAGATCTCACTAGCCACGGCTTTCTGCTGCAGCTGAGGAGAAGGGGAGAGGCAGGGGGAGGTATTAGAAGGGATGGGAACCCTCATGGGGGCCGGAAGGGGCAGGCCAGCCTCAGAAACTGAGCCAGCCTCTTGCCCTCTCCCGGGCCCCAGCACCAGAGGCCAAGCCCTGCCGCCCACACTCCTGTTGACTCCTCGTGTGCTTTGCCCCCATCCCCAATGACAAGGCAGAGGGCTTCCCAGAAGGGCATGACAGCACTGTCAGGGGCCACGTGTCCATCATACCAGGCTCCTGGGGCCCCCAATTTTCAGCCCTAGCTTAGCATCTTGAAGCTTGCCAATTGCAAAACTAGCACAGGTCATCTAGACTGATGGGTCCTTTAACATGACCCCACACTGAATTGCCAAATACAGGGCACAGCGGTCACCAATGTCCATCTCTGGCACCACAGCAGGCAGTACCACTGGATCAGACTGAACCCGCGGTCTTTTCAACTCAGGGTTCTAGGGAGCTCCTACCAGTCCAGTGGCATCGGCCAAGAGAACCAATCCTATCCGCCACCCGAAATCCATTCCAGCCTTGGTTTCATACACGAGGCCATACAGGGTCCAGAGCCCATCTGAGGCCATGCTGTCCCCCGGGGCTAAAGTGCTCCTTCCTGGCCAGCACTCTCCGAGGGGTGCCCACGGCCTTCCTGACCCCCTGGCCGGTCCACGCCCTGCTCCCTGCTCTGCGCACCTGGTGCTTCCACTCGGGGCTGATACTCCGGCAGTACTTCCACACCATGTTCTTCATGCACAGCTCCCGTAGGAGCTCCGAGGCCTGAGGGGCACAAGTGAGGTCAGGGCACCCTGATGCCCTGGCTCCCTTCCCTCTGAAGACACCTGGCAGACGCCTGCTATGGGGGCTGCTGCCAAAGTGACGCCCCACCACCTGGACAACCCTTGCATTCCTGAGTCCTTTCTCTGGAAAGAGCTTGTTCTCCATGGCCCAGGTCCAGTTCCCTTCCCCTTGCGAGTCCTCCAGATCCTTCTCTGGCCACAAGGTTATTGGTCCCCCCACCCCCCGCCAAGCATCTTCGTGATCCCAAGGTCAGCAGGGAAGGCCACTGACCTCACGCAGGGCAGCCGGTGGCGTGGGCCAGGAAGTGTCCAAGACATTCCGGGGCAGATGCCGCCGCAGGTTGAGCAAAAAAGAGGTGCGCACGTGGTCCAGGAAAAAGGCATTCTCTGGGCAACGGGGTGCGTGGCGCAGGATGAACCCACGGATGAGCCTGGGGGTGGGGGCCCCACAGGGGCGGTGGTGAGAAGCCTGGAGACGCCTGCCCCTCTCCCTGCTCTGCACCACCCCCTGGGCCTGCCCCTAAGCTCACCGCCTGATGGTCTGTGCGGCCCACTTTCTCTTGGCTGCCTTCCTCCGGCCCAGCGTTCCCCGCCACCAGGACTGGATACAGATGGCTATGGAGACCACAGGATGGCTGACCTTGATCTCCTCGCCTCAGTGGCCCACCCTAGCCCCAGACCCTGCCCCTCCTACAGACCCTTGGGTCCCCCCGAACCTGAACGCTTCACCCGCAGGAATTTCTGCCGCCAGTGAAAGCCCCTCCAGGTGGCCTGGATCTTCGTGGCTGTGGTTAGGAAAGAAAGTCCATTGGCCAGAGCCCTAGGGAAACAGCTGGGGGCCTGGGGTTGCCCGAGCTCACCGAAGGGCATGAATGAGGGAGTGGCCCAAGGAGCTACTGACCAAAATGATAGATAAGCAAAGGGAGAATGCGAAGGAGAGAAGGAGGGGGAGTACCGGTCAGGGTCTGCATCCTGGGGCAGGGCTGGAGCTGGTGAGGAGGGGAGCTGAATGTGGATGAGGCAGGGCCCCAATGCAGCGAATACTCTCCTGTTCCCCAGAACAAACCCCACTGGGACAGGAATGGTAGGGCCTCTCTCTCACCTAGGCCCTGCCGCCGGACTTCCAGGGCGTCCTCTGTGGCAAACAGGGTCTTGGGGAAGCGGATGAAGATCTTGGTCCTGGGAGGCAACAGAGATCAGCCCCTGCCTGCCACCCCCTGGCCCCCCAAACACTGGGGATGGACAGGCACCACTCACCTGCCCATCTTGTACTCCTCTGGCTTGTAGCCCAGGTGCCTGACCAGTACAGCCACCCCGTCCTGGGGCCGTCCTGCCCATGTGGGCCATGTCTCTGGGCACAGTGACTTGTATCTGGGGACAGGAGGGGCAGAGTGATGCACCCAGTGCAACCCCCACTCCAGTCAGTGCCCTCCTCTGGGGGCCCAAGCTAGCTTTCCCCAGCACCTGCTGGGTACTCCCACCGCAGCCATGGAAAGCCAGGGAGTTTGCTCTGTCACCACACGCATTTAAAAGAGGAGGAAACTGAGGCCACAGGGCTAGAAAGTGGCAGGGATGGAATTCACACCTAACTGACTTCCCAGTCCCTAGCTCAGATGAACCACAATGCTCCTGTATCCTTTCTGAACTGATTAAAAACCCTGTCCTCTTCTTAGGTTTTCCCATCTCCTCTGGTGACAGGCATGTGGATGCCTGCCTATGGATCCCCAACCAGGCGCTCTGTGAGAGCAGGGCTAGAAGGAGTCGGGGTGGAGGGAAAGGGATCTGATGTTCTGTCCACCTAGTTTGATAGCAGGCCTGCAGAAGGGAGGGGGCCCTGGCACGCGTCCCACAGTGGGTCAGAAGCTCAGTGTCCTAGTCTCCGAAATGGGGCTGAGAATCCCTGTCCTGCTCTCAGGATCTAGAAAGCTCCTAGCCTCCTACCCCCTTTCACACGCACTGAGCCAGGCCGTGCCCCTACCTCTGCAGGAAAGCTTCATATTTGCGGCGATAGGCAAAGCCGGCTCTGCGCACTCGCAGGTTCTCCATCAACCCTAGGTACTTGACCTGGTGCCGGATCAGCACTTCGTCAAAGCGGCCTGGGGGAGGGGTGACAGGGTGGTCAGCAGACCCTCACAGATGGATGGCTCATCACCTCTGCAGGGGAGACCTGGCCCTTGGTCTGGGGTGGGCGGGGCCTACCGGGCTGTTTGGCATCATTGGGCTTGATGCAGCGGACGTAGGCAGGCTCCTTGGACTTGAGGATCTCCACCAGCTGCAGAAGGCTCATCTTGAACTGGGTGGCAACCTGGCCCGTCAAGGTGAAGGGGAGGTTGGCCAAGGCCACGGATCCCTGCAGCTGCCCCTCACTGGGCGAACCGCTGAACACTGCAGAGGCCCCTTCCTGGAGCACAGCAGTGCCAATTCCTACAGCCACCCTGCGCCCTGCTTTTTTCTTCCTTCTGCCTCTCCTTCATCCCAGTAGAGAAAGGGGCCAGACTGGGCTAGAGACTTCAACTTGGGAACCTCACTCCCATCTAAAAACCCTGCTCAGGGGGCACCTGCCTGGCTCAGTTGGTGGAGCACAGGACTCCTGATCTCGGGGTTGTGGGTTCAAGCCCCAAGTTGGGTGTAGAGATTACTTAAAATAAAATTTAAAAATTTTTAAAAAATCAATAAAAACCCTGCTCAGGTCTCCCCACAACCCCAATTCTACATTTCCCTTTGATGCCTGCTCTTGCTCTTTCTAGAATTTCAAGGCCACATTCCTTAACAAAGCACCCTGCTCCTAGGCAGCCAACCTTTATCTCTGCACTCTGCTCGGCAGGACCTCCAAGGGTCTCAGAACTGTGAGAGCAGCAGACCTGTCAAAAGATCTGCAATCCCACTAATGACAGAGGTATATGCCTCGGGGTTCCAGAAGCATCGAGAAGGGGCAACTAATCCAGTCTGTGGGACTGGGGATATCAGAAAGGCCTGTGTAGACATGACTCTTGGGCTGAAATTTAAAGGATAAGTAGGAAATAGCCAGAAGAAAGAGAAGACAGAAAGGTGTTCGGGCAGAGGGACAACCTGCGCAAATGTCCGATGAACCCAGGGAGCTAAAAGCAGTGCAAGGACCCAGGTGGGGAGTCAACCAGATAGAATTAGAGAGGCAGTATCATGACAGGGCTGAAGAGTCATATCAGGGAGACAGACTTATCCTGAGGGAAAAACAGGAAGCCAGTAAGGAATCTGGAGTGAGGGAAGAGCAGGCACAGATCTGCATTCTGAACTATCTCTAAGGGCATATGTGGAGTGTGGGTGGTAAGGGCAGCTAGGAAGCCAGGAGGGCAGGGAGGATGCTAGCTGGCTCAGGAGTTAAGGGGAAGGGCCGAGAAGGAGTTGAGGAGTACTCAGGCAGCAGAAACTGCCAAGAGCCTGCAGCGATCTAGATGAGGGAGACGGAGGTGACTGAAGAGGCAGAGGTTGCCAAGGTATCCGGCAGGTGGGACTGGTTGGAGGGTGATCCTTATCTTGAGTTAGGGACATAGAAGGAGCAGGCTCATGGCCTGTTTTAGACCAGTGGTGTCTAGCTTGGCAGGGAGCTGCTGGAGATCAGGACATACATGAACCCGCAGCTACTGGAGAGGCCCAGACAGTGCTGCCTGTGTCCTCCCACCGTGGGAGGATGTGGGGTACACAGCAGAGAGCAGAAACCTGGGGGTCAGACTCTGGCCACCCACGGTCTCCACACCTTCTCTGCCTGCGTGTCATGGCCTGCAAGCTTCCATGGCTTCCACCTCCGACACAGCATCTCGGCCCTCCTCCTGCCACACCCCACAGCCACACCCCTGCCCCAGGCTCACTGCAGCTCTCCCAGCATCTCGCACCACCAGCCACACCTGCCCTTCCCAGCTGCTCTCCTCGATGATGTCACTCTCCTGTCTCCTAGTCTTTTGGGGGCTCTGTTGGTCTGTGCTGGGCCCCTCGCTGCCTACAGTGCCCTCCCACAGGTCCCTCTGACAAGCACCTACTCTGTCCCAAGTTATCTCAGATGCTTCCTCTTCTAGGACGCCTTCCTTGACCACCAATCCACACACACACCCCCATCGCCCCTCCACCAGGCAATTTGCTGTTCCCTATTCTAAGTTTCCAAAGCACCCTGTGTATATTGCTATGAAAGCACCTACTCATCTTGGCATCCTAAGTGCCTCATAACATCTGATCTAAACGTCTGCTGAGTGGGTGGATGGACACCAGGACCCACGCACAGACAAGTTCCCACAAGGACTCAGGTGTGCCCATGTGGGTCTAGGCTTAGGGCCAGGCGTGCTCAAAGCAGCACACATAGACTCGCCCCCAGGAAGCCGCCGGGACACAGACAGAGGTGTACCAGTGAATACGAAGTGCCTGTGCACACCGCCAGCTCCTGGCTCATGCAGACACACATCCACACACACACACACACACACAGACACACACATGTGTCCCTCAGGTCCCACAGCCTCCACACCGTCTCTGGCCGCTTCTTGTCGCTGAGCTCACTCCGGTCGAAGCATTGGCTCATGATGGGATTTTCAGAGCTGCACATGGTCTGTGAGGGCAGAGCGTGGGGGACAGGGGGCGGTGGTCATGGTCAGGGTGTGGGGCAGGCAGGACAGATTCCTGGGGTAGGGTCAGTTGTGCCCTGACCCCAATCCCTCTCCCCAGTCTTTCTCACCTCCTTTAGGTTCCGGAAGAGAAGGTCATTGTTTTTATCCAGAAACCCTGGGAGAGGGGAGCAGACACAAAATGAGGGAGAGCTTCTCTCCCTGCCCACTGGAGGGACCCAGCTCCAGAATCCTCACCGGTCACGCTGTAGGTCACCTCTCCAGCATAGTGCAGAAGGCGGAACTCCCCACGTTCCAGAGATTTCCGGGTCCGCTGGTCAGCCAGCTTGTGCCTGGAGAAGGAGAGGAAGCTACAGATTGCTGGCCTGAGCCATGCCCCCATATGCTGAAGAGGCTCAAAAGAACAAGGCATCCGGGAAGGAGCAGGTATGCCTGGGGCCAAGCCATAGCCCTCAGCACTAGGCAGGAGACAGGGCTGAACCATTAGCCTCCTAGCACAGAGGCCGTCCCGGAGGCTTGGGGAGGCCTATACCGTTACCCAGGGTCCCACACTGCCAGGACCGGGCCCTAGGCTTCCGCACTCCTGGCACTCACTGGCCAGAGGGCTGCTTTCATTGCCTGGGGCTAGGGGCACCTGGGTGGCTCAGTGGGTTAAAGCCTCTGCCTTCGGCTCAGGTCATGATCCCAGGGTCCTGGAATCGAGCCCCACGTCGGGCTCTCTGCTCAGCAGGGAGCCTGTCTGTCTCTCTCTCTCTCTCTGCCTGCCTGTCTGCCTAGTTGTGATCTCTGTCTGTCAAATAAATAAATAAAAATCTTAAGAAAAAAATAGAAAGATTCATTGCCTGGGGCTGTTGCGTGACTCTGCTCAGAGGGATGAGTGCTGCCCACTACATTTTAAGAATGAAATACGCCCCCAAAGATCACTTAAGCCTTAAGCGTGTTTCTAACCTTTAACCCATTGTCTACTTTTTTTTTTTTAATTTGACAGATAGAGATCACAAGTAGGCAGAGAGAGAAAGAGAAGGAAGCAGGCTGCCTGCTGAGCAGAGAGCCCGATGTGGGACTCGATCCCAGGACCCTGGGATCATGACCCGAGCTGAAGGCAGAGGCTTTAACCCACTGAGCCACCCAGGTGCCCCCCATTGTCTAGTTTTAAGGACTATTCCAAGCAACTAACCAGAGAGGTAAGGGCAGAGATTTAAGGCACAAAGATGTCTGTGGCAGCCTTGTTACCCAGAAGAAACCTGGAGGCTGGCCAGGGGCCCCCAGAGGCTGGGGGATCCATGAGCTAGAGCCACTGGAGGAAGTGTTTTGAGGAAATTTTTTGGTTCCATGATACCGGAAGATACTCAGGATATAACATGATCCTGAACCTAAGACACAATAAGTTCTCAAATATAAGGAAAAAAAATGCCATATAGAAAAAGGCAGGAAGGAAATGCCTCAAATTGTTAAGAGCGATGACCTCTGGGTGACAGGATAACTAGCAGCTTCTGCACACATTCCAACTTTTCTCTAATGAACAACATTATGTTTGCAATCCGAAAAAGGTTTTTCAGATACGATTAAGCAAAAAATGCTCTGGGCTTTGGCAGTCCACTGCTCCAGACCTGAGTCCGAGCTTTGGGGGTTACTGAGCATGTGATAACCTTGGGCAAACGGCTTCACCTCTTGGAGCCTCAGGAAAGTGGAGAGAGCACCCCAAGTCAGCCCTTCCAGGGTTGCATGGGTTAGAGGAGGTGAGTGGAAGAGAAGCAGCGGGACAGAGCTGGGGCACAGGTGCTTGCTTCTCTTCTTCCCGTTTCCACTTCAGGGGATTCCTTAAAGAAAAAACCAACTTCCAAATAAGGAAACTAAAAAATCTGTAGCAAGTTTCCCTCTTTTTTTTTTTTTTTAAGATTATTTATTTATTTACTTGACAGACGGAGATCACAAGGAGGCAGAGAAACAGGCAGAGAGAGAGGAGGAAGCAGTCTCCCCACTGAGCAGAGAGCCCGATGCGGGGCTTGATCCCAGGACCCTGGGATCATGACCTGAGCCAAAGGCAGAGGCTCAACCCGCTGAGCCACCCAGGCGCCCCGCAAGTTTCCCTCTTAAACGGGAATCAAGAGGGAGCCACGCTCCTCTTAGCTTCTCACTTTGTGGATGCCCAGGCTGTGGCTTTGCGCGCCTGTCCTCAACTTACACCTCTCCCAGTCATCTCCTTGTGGCCAGTGGTTTAGGACCCTGGTGGGGTGGGGGGTGTCTCACGCTTCACAGGCTCTGCCCCCAGGGGGCCCTTGTCCCTAAGCTGCTTTGTCACCCCGCTTAGGCTTACGTCAGGAAGTGCGGATGGTGCTTGATGGTGTCCTCCAGCTTCTCCAGGAAGGTCAGATCCGTGGCCTCCCCGGGGCGCAGACATTCCTCATCCTGGGGGTGTGGCAGAGGGCGAGGGATGTAACAGGGAAGGAGCTGGCGAGCACAGGAGGCTCAGGGGCATTGAGCCAGGAAGCATGGACGCAGGGGACGGGTAGCTCGTGTGGAGGCTTACAGACCAGGCTGGCCCCTCACTTCACCCTCCACGCATAGCCCTGCCCTGTCTGGCTCAACACTGAGCTTGGGCCTGCTGTGGACATGCCTAAGGGAATAGGGCAGGGAGCAGCAGCCTCCCACCCACCCTCCGACATGAGGCCTTGGAGGAGCAAAGGACTCACCAAAATGGAAATGATGCCCTTGAACTTCTCCTCTACCAGATCACAGATGATCTTATTGTTGAAATACTGGACAGGCTCCCACTGAGGGGCAAAAGGGAAGGAAGGCATCATCCTGGGATCCTAGGACCTCTTCCAGGAGACCCCAGTGCCTGGCTTCCTACAGGGTGTCCCCAGGGACAGCTGCAGGCTCACACCCACCGCGATGCCCTCTGCCTCATATTCCTCCTGTTCTGACTTGAGGGTAAGCTCGATGAACAACTGCTGCAGCTTCTCATTGCAGTAATTGATGCAGAACTGCTCAAAGCTGCAAGGGAAACAGAAAAGCTCAGGTCGCGGGGGACACAGGACCAGGAGCAGCAGGCAGACTGGACGAGACCTCTGAGCAGCTAAGGGAGGACACAGAGCAGGACCGGAGGTGGCTGGGGAACACGAGGCAGAAGAAGAGGGGAGGGACCAGGACAGGGAGGAGAGAGAGGCAGGGGAAAGGGGGTACTGACCTGTTGTGCTGAAACACTTCAAAGCCATAAATGTCCAGGAGCCCAAGGACTGTGGTGCTCCGCCAGCTGGGGCTCTCAGCGTCCTAGGGCCAAGAGCGTGGGTCCCCGTATTTGAAGGCTCCCAGCCCCAGGCCTCCCTGCTATTTTGGAAGCCACCCTGGGCCAAGCCCTACCTTGGAGGCCAGCGACCTGTTGATCTTCCTGACCAGCCAGGTGAAAGTGCGACTGTACACAGCCTTGGCAAGGGCGTCTCGCGCGTACGCAGCCTGCTCCAGGTTCAGTGGGCTCAGGAGCTGCCGGCCAAGGGGAGACGGGAGAGGAATGCCGTGGACCCCTTTCCATCCCCCTCTTCTACGCACTCAGCGTCAACACCAGAAACCTGTGATCACTCTGTCCTCCCGGCCCCTGGTGAGCCTTGCGGGTGGGGGACACCAGAGGAGGCCATGGTGGTCCCATCAGAGGGAAGATGGCTTAGGGATCAGAGGCCTCATACCCAGAGGCAGGAGTCTCAGAGAGACCTGGGAACACCCGCCCCCGCCACCCTGCAGCCCTGAGACAGAGGCCAGACCTCACCTCCTCTCCCTTGGCAATAATCTTCCTGTGCGTCAGGGCTTCCCGCAGTGTGGGGCCGTCCACACCGAGCAGCTGCCGCAGAGGGGGTGGTCACAGTGAGCGTACACACCTCCTGGCCCCCTCTACCCTGCCCTCCCTCTTTCCTCAGCCCACTCACCCGGGTCAGGTACTTGAGCTGGTTCTCAGTGGTGACCTGGGCATTGCTCTCCTCATCGGCGGCAAAGTGGATGTTGCCCAAATGCAGGACACTGGCCACAATACTGAGCAGGTCCTGGGTGAAGAGGGTGGCGGGCACGTGCAGAGGGAGTCACAGGAGGGGCAGAGAGCCTATAAGGGCCACTGATGGAGTAGGGGCTGGGGGGGCCAGTGTCTGAGGAAAGCAATGGGCTATAGAAGGAGACTTTCAGGGCATAGAGGGAGGAAAGGGAAGGTTCCCAGAAGGTTCACCTCGACCTCCTCCTCAGTGAAGTCGATGACTGTGAGAGCCTTCCTGACCACCTTCCAGTCACTCTTGTCATTGATGGAGGAGACTTTGGCGCACTGGCCCTGGAGGGGGAGGCAGGGAGGGCAGAGTGGGGTTACCAGCTGTGGAGCCGTGTGTGGGGGCGGGGGGTGCGTCCTCCCTGCCCACCTGCTCCGCACCTTCACCAGGTACAGGTAGCTCTGGGGGTTCCGGTCCAAGCCCAGCCTGCGCAGCATGTCCTCCTCGCCGCCTTCCAGTAGCTGGTAGAAGACGTGGAAGTTCCTCTCGCCGTGGTTCTGGTGTACCACCCGGGACTTCTCCAGGAGGTAACTAAGGATATGGCCGCCCACAGGCGCACCCTGTGGGCAGGCAGGATGTGGCAACTGTTCAGGGCGCCTGGGAGTGGGCCCCAGCTTCCCCTCCTGCCTTGGCACTCCTGGCCTCTGATTCCAGCACAGCCCCTAGCTGCATGGACTCAGGTGAGTCACCCCCCTCTGGCCTCAGTGTTCTCATCTAAGAAATGGGGGCAGGCAGCCCCACTGACCAGGCCGCTCCCATTGGCTGTCTGATGGGCAGCTCACACTGACAGGCCTGGAACTGAACTCCTGGTGTCCCCCTCCTCAGAGTAGCTCCTCACTTCCCCTCTTGGCTGCTGGTCACTCTGCCCCTCTAGGTCTGTGGACCAAGAAGTTTGCTGTCCTGTAGGAAGCCTCAGTTCTCCCTAACCTCATGTCTAGTCACACAGCTCATCCTGTTGCCGTCACCCTCAAAACATCCAGAGCCTATGATGCCACCACACTGGTCTCAGTCCCGTCACCTTGACGTAATAATCATCAGCTTCCTAATTGGTTTCCCTGCTCGGCCTGCCTCTCCTATACCATCTACTCTCAACAAAGCACCACGGGGATCTGTCTGAGAGAAAAGGCACATCATAACGCGCTTCTGTTCCAAACCCTTCAATGGTTCCCCTCCTACTCAGAGTTTTTTGTTTGTTTCTTAATTTCAAGTTTTTATTTAAATTCAGGTTCATTAACATCTACTCAGAGTTTTGTTTTTGTAGGGTGGTAGTTGCTGTTTGGTTGGTTGGCTTTTTTGAGAGAGAGGGAGAGGGAAAGATAGAATCTCAAGCAGACTCCCCGCTGAACCTGGAGCCCGATGTGGGGCTCACTCTCATGACCCAGAGATCATGACCTGAACTGAAATCAAGAGTCAGGCGCTTAAATGAGCCAGTCAAGTGCCCCTCTATTCAGAGCTTCTAAAACAAGTTCTTATAAAGACCCAGAAGTGCCTGTACCATCCGGCCTTCTCTCCTATTCCTTGGTGCCTTGCTTACTGGCCTCCTTGATGTACTTTAACACACCAAACACCCCCAACCCCAGGGCCTTTGCATTGACTAGTCCCTCTGACTGGACTCTCTCTCCCAGGTTATCTGCCAGCTTGCTCCCCTGCCTTCATCAGGCTTTTTTTTTCTCCATCAGGCTTTTACTAAACTACCACCTTCTCAGTGAGGCCTCCCCTACCTGCCTTATGTAAAAATAGCAACTGCCCCCACCCCTTACCTCATTTTATTTTTTGCCACAGCACTTGTCACCTAAATTACATTTTTCTGTTTAATGTCTATGTCTCTGGAGGCAGGATTTTTGTCTGTTTTATTTCACTGCTGTACCACCAGCACTTGGAACAGTACCTAGCACACAGTAGGCACTCAATAAAGATTTGCTGGTACCAAAGGCCTGGCAAGTGGGCGCCTACCAAATGGGACTCCCACTCCCCATGCCCCCTGCCCTGACACATCCACGGGTACCTTGAAGTCAAACTGCACATCCATGTACTTCCCAAACCTGCTGGAGTTATCGTTCCGGAGAGTCTTGGCATTTCCAAAGGCCTAGGAGCAGAGGAGCAGGTATGAGGGATGTCTGGCATTCTCTCCCTGTCCCTCCCGCCCCACAGACCCTGCTGTCCCCTCACCTCCAGCACAGGGTTGCTCTGCAGCAGCCGGTCACGCACAGCACCCCCCCTCTCTGGGGCTGGGCAGGTCTCGGCGTAGAACTGTAGCAGCCGCTTGGTGGCCTCTGTCTTGCCTGCCCCGCTCTCCCCGGAGATCATCACCGCCTGGTCCCGGCGCTCTGTGCGCAGTGCCCGGTACACAGTGTCAGCCACCGCGAACCTGGGGCAGAGGCTTGTTAAAGGAGCTCTGGGGGGGGGTGGGGGAGGCAAAATAGGAAGGGGAGGTGGATTCCCGCATCTGGCTGTAGTCGCCTTATGGGTGGGGTTTGAGGGGGGGCCCTCAAGGGCATGGGTCAAGGGAGGTCCTTCCCAGTTGAAGATGGGGATCACTAGCACTCTCAGATGGAGGACTGAGGAGATCGTTTAGGGGTGGGGGTCCTAGAGGTCATTTAGGTAGAGGTTGGGGTTGGGAAGTTCCTCAGAGGTGGGGGTCAGAGAGTCACTAAGGTTGGGGGGCCATGCCCAAATAGAGCTGGGTGGGGAAGGAGATAGGGGCGGGAGTTGGGGTGGGGGCTGGAGAGGTCCCACCCCAAAGGGGCTGGGTGAGAAACTGATCTTAAGTGGGGATCAGGGTCACTCTAGGCTGAGGGATTGTAGGACCCGTCACGCATGTAAATAATGGTTCATCCTACATAGGAGGTTAGAGATATTCTAGAGTGAGGGTCATGTGGGAGGTCAGGAGTATTCTACAGTGAGGGTTGAGTGGGGTCATCTTAGGTGAAGATACGGGATCACTCCTGGAGAGGTTAGGGGTCACTCACAGGTGGGGCGGCACCTCGTAGAAGCTGACACCCCGGTAACGCTCCATGTGCTGTCGGCTATAGATCTGTAGGTCCCGGTAGGGGTTGACAGAGACCAGGACGGGGCCAATATAGGTCTGGGGGGTTGGGGGAGGAGGGTCATAAGTCTGTCTGAGAGGCTCCTGAGACCTCTTCCCACCTCCGCCCTGTGTCTGTGCCGACCCCCCAGCACCACTACCCACCCGCCGCCCCGCCTCTTCCCATGCGGGCCTCACATAAATGAGATTCTCCCGGAACCGCCGCCGCAGGTTCTCAATGAAGGCAGCCTCACTGGTGAAATTTTCCAGAAGGACGAAATCCTGTACCCCCACCCGGTCGCGGGCTGTCAGGGCACTCTCCATGGTTACCCGCACCCCGTCACTGCCCAGGGCCTAAGAGGAACACACCATGGGAGAAGGTCAGAGCCAGCAGAGTAAGGCAAGGCTGCTTCTCCTCCACCTCATCCTGTGGCACGCAGAGAACACCCAAGAGACAGACCATGCTGGGTACAGTGGGGCTGGGTCACAGCAAGCTGTGGAACACTGTGGAAGGCACATGGAATGTTGAGGACATGGGTCACACAGAACGGAGACCAGGTGGGACACGTGGGAACCGGACAAAGGACCCTGGGGCACAGAAGATCCAGAGGACATGTGAAGCAAGGCCACCGAATCCAGGCAGACTCTGCTTTTGTGCAGAGAAAAAGGGGTCATGAGGAGAAACTCCCTGGAATAATCAGAAGAATGCTCTGTTGACCTTGGACAAATCCCCTTCTCACTCTGGCTTGCTTCCTCCTCAAGGAGGAGGAGTTGAGCTAGACCAGGTGACCTCAGGTCCCTTAGCTCTGGACTACGTGTGACAGGTGCTCTGGAGGACAAATGGCTCAGAGTGAATTCTGCAGGCAGGGTGGGGCCGCCTCTGCCACCATCGTCCAGCAAAAATCTCCAGGGGGAGAGAGTTTAGGAACCAAGCAAGAGGCCACCCCGGACCACATGAGAGGGATTCCCCCCCAAGGGGCCTCCCATCCCAGATGGGCTGGGCACTCACCCCAGAAGCTGGGGGGGTCTCCTTCTCATAGCTGGGCCACACCCTCTCCTCCAGCTGCCAGACTACCCAGACACTTTCCTCCTGAGAGCCCCAGAAGCCTCAAGGGAGTGGGGGTTTTACCACGGAAAGCCCAGCTGCCTCCAGAGCATACAGGCTCAAGGAGGCCCTCACACCACGCCACACT